>CAUHTR010007440.1:25000-128222 GCA_959609185.1 Schmidtea polychroa | reverse complement strand
AAGTAATATTTTTTATTTAAAGTAAACTTTAAGGCTTGGATTTTGATCCATATAGATATGAGATCATTATTCAAGCTCTTAAATATTACTTTTTATCAACCTTTTTTATTATAAATTATTTATAATTACATTTCAGAGCTTTTTAAGGATTTTTATGAAATTATTTTAGGATATAATGTAAGTCAGGTATATTTTTAACTTTAAATAAATAAAGTAATCGCCAAACACAATTCTCATTTCTTCAGAAAATTGCATAAAAATGGATTCTACGAAATCCAACAAATTATTTACATGTTCTTCTGAAATAATTTGTCTTCTGTTACCTCTTTTCTGTTTGCAAATTTCTCCATATTTTTTATATCTGTAAATTATTGTTCCAATCGATGTGTTGTGTTTATGTGTGTCAGTTTATTTTTTCTACCACTTTCCATATTAAATGCGTTTGTTCATTGTAACGCTAAAAATCAACACACAGGTAAGTTTGTATGCTTATATAATATGTACGTATTGATTTTTTTACATTATAGATGCAGTTTGTTCGATGCAAACTGGTGTAAAAGAGTTCGTTACAACTGTACATCTACGAATTTTGTAGTTACAAATTGATAGTAACTTGATATTCCTGTAAAATTATTAGTAAATAATAGTCCATTAGAAATTGGCAAATGCTTTTAAAAATGTTATCTTTTGGTAATATATACAATGTTGTACCTAACTGACTTATCTTACAAAATTCTCGATTATTCTCAAAAGCCTTTTGTTTTTTTTTGAAATCTGTTTAAACAATTTCCACGTCACTGACATTAGTGGTTATATTATATTTAAGATTATATTATATTATATTCCAGTAAAATCTACTATTGCCGAGAATTAAATTTTGTCTATACATGGTTGGAAATTCGTTGACGTACATGTACATCGATTTAAAATAATTATATGCATGCTTAACTTTTCAATTGCTACCTGCTTATACTTGTTTCCTCAGAGAAATATTGATTTTTTACATTTTTAATTGTTTTGCACACAATTTTCCATTCTTCAGTCTGTGTTAATATTTTAAGAACTATTTACAGAAATATCGCTTACAATGGCTTCAAAGTTGTTTGATTTTAGTTTTATAGCAAGCGCAATTACCAAAAATATATCAGCTAGAATAAAAACCATAATATGGTCTCAAAAATTTTTAGGTTTGGGTTTTTGAATTTACACTAAAATATTCAAAAAAAGATTTAGTATCAAGAAATTCATTGCAATAAGAGATGAATAGATTGATAGATATATTTCAGATGAATTCTTGATATTTTTACTGTTTTCTTTTGTTGGTTCGATAAATCCCCATTATTTTCTATAATTTTCCACTGAAAGGCTAATGTGTTAATATTTAATATTCTAGAATTTTATCGCCTTAATCTCACAAGTCAGATGTAATTGAGATATTAGATATATAATTTGATAATATATTTCGTAAAAATAATAATTTTTATTATGAGGCAATTCAAGATGTCGATTAAATTTAGTAATTTTTATGTTTGTAAGAATATATATATTTCGAATTATTGCGCTTTCATATTTCTAACAATTATTAGTAACTGGGGCAAGCTTTTGACACCAAATGCAACGCGTTTTACAAGTCGGATGTTATCGAGGAATTAGCAGTAAAAAAAGTTTGTACGAATAAGAAGAAAAAATATTATGTTTATGTATGTATATTATTGAATATATTGAAGAAATAAATATTTCATTAAATAAATTGATAAAATTATGTTCATGTATCAAACAGTAAGAAATATGAATATCATAAGAAACGTCTAGAAGCTTCATATTTGAGCTTTGTTTAATTTTATCTTTAAGGAAACGACGCTATTTCCTAATATTTTAGAAAAATTGACAAGTTGGCCTAAAATAGGAAAGAAAAATAATTAAAAGTATTTTTATTATAAAATGACCAAGAATTGAAGAAAGATATAAAATGAAAGGTTTTACAAAAGTCGAAAATCAAAGAAAGAACTAAAGAACTAATCAGGAAAATCGAAATTACAGGACATGTGGCCAGAACTATGAGCTATGCAGCCGGAGAAAATTTTTCAAAAAATCGTCAAAGATGTTAAAATTATAAATTGTTGGATAAGTCTTCATCATAATTTATTCATTCATTACACTTTACAATCATATATTGATAATTATAAATATATAAATTAAATATAAATAAATAAATAAATAAATGCTTACGAACTAATAAATAAAAAAATAAGATTCATAAAAAATAAAACTTCCATTGCATATAACTGACAAAATAATAAAAAAATTCCAAGAAAAATTACAATTACAAACCTAAAATCAATAAATGTAAAACCGTGAAATGTCAAAATATTAGAAAAATTTCACCATTAGTTTAGCTTGCGGTTTTTAAATTTGATTAATCTATTAGCAATCTCATTGAAAAAAAATTAGGAATTTGTCATTCGAATATTCATGTTGAAAGTTATCTCGAAAAATATACGGTTTTCCAAAATCTCACGATCAAACAAATATAATGAGATTTTACAAAAGGAATAAAACCACAAATGTATGAAAAGGAATGGAAATATTGATATTAGACAAATTTCTCTAATGTTTATAGGCGCATAGCTTGAAAATAACAGTACTTTTAATGTATTTATCAATTTAACCAATAGTTAATTTATATCAATGATAAATAGTTTATATTCATGAATACTCCTTTTTATCTCTGTTGGGCCAGAACTAAGTTAAATCAAAAATAAAGACGAGTGAGCAAGATGACACAACAAACCGTAAAGCACCGATGACATTAGTTGTACACATGAAGGAATGAAATTTCCAGTAGTATATAAAAGTGATTGTGGCCATATTTCCCACGTTAAATTTATCATGACAATGACCAAAACTTGTTCCAATGGAGTACCGATGCCGAGTCAATTACGGTGGATGAGTTAAACTACTTTTAGTACACTTTAAAAATATCGTATTTTCTTGTTTAATCTGAATTATTATAATCCTAAAAACCTAATAACCTAGGAAATTTTCGATACGAAAAATCATTTAAATTTATGAGTAAATCCACGCTGATATGGAGGGTTAGACGAAAACGGGCTTTACGCGTGATGTGGAGATTTCGCCATGGATAAGAACAGAATCACAGAAAGAAATGAATAATTGATCAACACGATTTATCCTTATTTTCTTTTGCTTATTTAACTGATTGTTGAGTGAGTACATGTTAGAATAGAGTATTATGGTGGACGCAATGAGAGAATTCAGAGGGACAAAACTCGAAGTGGACCAGAGGAAAATTATTTATTCATAATATTTATTCTATGATATTTAGTATAGTTCATGAAACTCGTTTGTTTTTGTCAATGGGCAATCAGAAACCACGCATTTTGTTTGGATTAAATTTTATCGTTTAGTTAAAAGAATCGCCGAAAATTTCCGAATTGAACTAAAGGCCACATTGGAGATGGTGGGAGTGCAATGTAGCGGAGTGGAGAGACTTAATGCCAGATGCCGCAAACTCGGAGCGCCAGATGTTATGAAGCGGAAGCTTCAAACGTTTAAGAGAAAACATCACGTGACAACATCGAAATACGGGCGCTGAAATGATGGATCCAACACTTGAAAGCAGATGGAAATAAACAGAGTAATGAACAGATCGCTGCGACGGTGGTGTTGAAGCCTTCACTAGATTTGTTTCTGGAAGACCAGATTTATGTTCGAGTGGTTTTCATTAGCCATATGCAGCCCACCAGCAGATGTTAGCCTAGGCATAAGGAACGCGCGCGGCGAAGAGCGAGAAAAGGAGTTCGAAAAAATCTAGAGAGGAATGAATATCCTGTTATGATGTAATCATGTAATGAACTCGATGCGTGTTCCTTGATAGTAAATTGGATTTAATTTAAAATTTTTGTTTAATATCTTTAGTGTAACCAAAAGACGAATAAGAAACCTTCTCAAGGTACTCCGTGAACACATTTTAATTTTTGACGAAAATAATACACGGGGATGTGCTCAGTTCTCGCTCGCATTCACTCATTTCACACATTATCAACGTTGTTTACTCTACGGTTGTCAAGTAGTAAAATCACTTGTATTCTGGGTTGCGTCGGTGACGACACAAAATATATATATATATATATATATATATATATATATATATATATATATATATATATATATATATATATATATATATATATATAACTGTTTCAAAATATGATTAATGATTTATCATATTATTTATTTTCTTTAAATATGCGTCGATATTTCAATATTAACAATTTTATTCTCGTATCTTTGCTGACGAAAAATACTTTCAGGAAAGATTATCTATCTTTCATTAAATTGTATTTATTGGCGAATTATGTGTTGCCTATGATTTATTTTTTGCTGGATCTATTATTATAAAATATTGTACGGTGATTAGTTGATATTGATTCTCCTGAATACAGTTGGTTTATTTGATGCCTCAACTATCTGGTATATAATTCATTACGCTCTTGGAGATCTCGTTTATAAATTGTGCAATTTTCTGTTGATTTTCACAAACATATGCTTAATGAAAAAATTCCAGAGATACAAAAATATATTTTCCGGTATTGATAAAGCAATAGACCGATTACCAGGCTCGTATATAGTGTCAATTGTTGCAGGAACGATGAAAGAAAATGTTAATTTACTTATATCTACGCCAGTCAGGTATTACTCTCAAAGGAACAGAAATAAATACAGTATCTGATTTAAAATTATGTCACATTGGAAGTAGAATTAAAATTGGGGCTATTCTTGTTTATGATATGCTTGGATTTAATGTCAACCAAACCAGACGATTTGCAGATTATTTAGCTAAACATGTCTTTAATGAAGTTATGCCCAATTTACCTTTTTCATTGTTGAGCGTTGTTACAGACAAAAGAGGAAAAAATTGAAAAAATTGAAATTAGATTAATTAAAACGGCATAGTTATCACGCTGAGGAGCTTGGAAATTCAAGTATTTTGACAGAAACTGGTAATGAAATAAATAAAAGAAAAAAGAGAAAAAGAAAAGTGAACAAATTAAATAAGATTGTAAGCTCATGTAAAAATTTAATAAAATAGCTAAAGAATATCAACGAAAGAATTATGAATTAGAATTTTATGATTGATTATTTTTTTTTAATTTTTTGTCGATATTTCATTTTATTTTCATTTTAACAAAAGATCAAATATTTAATTGAAAATCTAGATTCCAAATAAATAATGAACGATTACTAAGCATCATTGGAGTTTTTTATAAATGAAGAATTCCAACATTCAAAGGATAGTGTAAGGAATAGAAACTTTGCTTAAAAATGTATAAAGCAACATTTAGCCAATTAAAATAATAATTAATAAATAATAATAATATTGAAATAAAATATAGACATACTATTGTCCCAGCAATTTTTACAGATCTATATTGTCTTTGGGCAGCTGTCAAATGAGGAAGTTTTACTCCTATTTTTAATGCCATGGTTTCTATATACCCAACAGTACTGATTTATGGATAAAAATAAAATAGTATTTCATCCATTTTTCTTTACCAATGATTAAATACTCACCCAATTCCCACAACATCTGATATGAGATTACCGAAACCAGCAGCTGCAATATAATATTTCGATAACATCAAGATTGTTAACAAAAAAAGAAACAGTAGATAAACACTACAAATCATTGATAAGAAACTCGTGTTATAAAACTATTATAAAAAAATAAGAAAATATTTTCAATCAATGAAAATGTAATGATGCTTTTATTATTTATTATGATTATTATTTATTATTATTATTATTATTATTATTATTATTATTATTATTATTATTATTATTATTATTATTATTATTATTATTATTATTATTATTATTATTATTTTAAACAATAAAATGATAATTTAAGCCTTGCTACGAATAATATATTTTATAAAAAAGAAAAATTTTCGACTATAAGAGAGCCATTTCCAATTTCCTGGAATTTAGTTTCGTTTATTTTCCAAATGCTCTTTGATCTTCTTTTTTTACTTCTCATAGGTTAAAATTTTTTTTAAATGAATGAATCATAATGCCTTTTCGTTCCAAAAAAAAAATTAAATTGGAAAACTATTTTATAACCAATTTGCACAATCATGATTGAAAAGTCAGAATATTGACCATTTATTAATATTCGTAAAAAAGCGATAATAATGTGTAATAATTCTAGATTGAGTGGTTCAACAAAGCATATTTGGTAGGATAGTTGACATTTGATCTCGTAATTAATTTAATTGTAATTAAACCTTCCCAACAACCTTTCAAGATACAATACGACGGCTTCAGAAACTTATTTTACAAATATTTGCAATTCGTAGACAATTAAAAAAGATATGAAGACATAAATATAATATGCAACTATTGAGATAATCTATTTATGTTGAAGAATATTAGTTTTTTTTAATTAATTTACTTTGAATTGAGATTTTTCGGAGATTTTGTTTTGTTTGATTTGTTCAAAATTTGTTAATTTCTTGTAATTGGAAGTTGTGTAAAATTTGGAAATTTAGAATTTAGTCAAAAGATTTATTGTTTTTGAATTTGCTTATAAAACTAAGTGTATTTTACTATACATATATGTAAATAATTTACTAGAAAATATTATCCTACTCTGAATAACTTTGGTAATGGTAGTTAACAGAATTGAAGATTTCCATCAATTTTCTTTTTCAAATCAATTTATTAAATTTACTAATTGCTCTCTCTCTCTGTTTGAACTCCAAAATTATTGTGGATGATTTATGGATCAAAGATGGCGTTATTCAAGATTCAGAGCAGTTTTATGTCGACAAATGTGCTCCTGATGTAATTACAGAGTACAATTTTATCTCCAGGATTCATCGATATTCAAATTAATGGTGGATAGAGATATGACTTTTCCGATTTATCACAGGAGCTTGAAACTATTTTAAAAGTAGCTAGTAAGAACCTCGTTAGATTCGGTGTGACAGGTTTCTGTCCAACACTTGTGTCAAAAAATGAAGTTTATCATGAAATACCTATAAAATACCAAGTGAGAATTCACAGAATCTAGGATTTCACATAAAGGCCCGTTTCTATCGGTTTTAAAGAGTGGAATGCATTATCAAAATTTATTAAAAGAATTTGGTCCCAATTCGGTTGAGACTCGACACGAAACATATGGTAGCAGAGCGTGGTTCCCTTCGGGGGGCCACACTAGAATTCCAAAGGTACAAAATTTATTAAAAGAATTTGGTCCCAATCCGGTTGAGACTACACACGAAACAATTTATATTAAGTTTGTACTTTCCTCAACCTAGAGCCTATTATACAATGACAGTCTTTTATTTCACAATAACTGTTCTATTAATATTTTAAGCAATATTGCAAAAGTGAATTTTAAAAAATCTAAAAATTACTCTAATTTGAATATTTAAAATAAATGTCATGTTTATCACAAACATTTATATAATAAATTCTTTAACGTTTATAAATTTTATTTGCACTATAAATATAAAGAAAATGACATCTGAAATTGATATAGACTTATGTTATCAATAGCAAAAATTTAATAATAAAATTGGAATTTGATTAAAAACGCAAATAATTATCTATAATTATTTTAACAATCTGAAATTATAATTCAATAAATAATTCAATAAATAATTCAATAAATAATTCAATAAATAATTCAATAAATAATTCAATAAATAATTAAATAAATAATTAAATAAATAATTCAATAATAATTCAATAAATAATTCAATGAAAAATAAATTAAGCAGAATATAATTTAAATCATTCTCAATTAAAGTTTCTAGTGTATTTTTAATAATCCCTAGATTATCCTAAAGGTATTTAAAAAAACCTCCTTAATATCTTTCGAATCTTGTAGATGATTTATAGTTTTTCCAAAGTTTTGGATTAGTTTTATTAGAAAGTTTATAATAATTCTAATAAAATTTTGTATATTCTTGTTGATTTAATTACATTCAATTTTGTTTGCTATTTGTGACATTTCGGATATTTTTTCTTTCGAAAATTAAAAGAGAGCTTAAGCTAAACAGCGAAAACCGACATCATTTACAAGATGTTTTGAACGATATTTAAGTCTAGACTTCTTGGAGGACAAAAAGTTGACATCATGTTGTGTTTCTTTAGATGCTATATATTAATTTGAATCTATAAATCTGTCTTAATCGATAAGCCCCCAAATTCCTTTGATTTTAATGATCCATTTACCTAAAATGCAACTGAACCTTGACAATTCATTGATTCTTATAATTTTGACATTTCTAGTTACATACGATATTTTCTCATCACTGAACATTACATTACATCCTTCCAATTAAGGCGATTTATATTTATTCGGTAACTTAATTTCCGTGGCAGTTTCTAATAGAAATTCTAATAGAAATGGGAAATTCTGAATTATCCGATAGAAATGCTCTAACTAAGCGCCGAATTATGATCTAATAGTAGAACGACAATCCAAACAATATAACCCGGTATAACTTTGGCTGAGGAATTCTTTCTCGTTCATTTTTAGTCATTACATCGTATTATGTCAGTATAATATAAGTTAATCAGGGATTCAAATGGCACAGAATAGGATTCATGAATTAATCAATAACTAATTAATTAAATTTCAAGCTGAAAATCAATTAATTGAAAAATTATAGATCTTATCAATCATCATTAGAATGGCCAAATTAGGCTGACATAGTTTTGTTAACTGCAGTTGGAACAGAAGTATTTTTATGTTTAGAATTAATTCAGAAGAATTTTTTGGTCTGTGAACGAATAATTCAAACAAATATCGATTTATTCAAATTTTTAATGATTGAACTAAATTCAATCATACAAAATCATTGGAAATAACTGAAATCATGAATAGATTATCGACGTGGTTACTGGAAAATAAATCTTTAAAATTTTTAACAAAGACCACGATCAGTCAGAAACGGTGATTATCCTAACGAAATTATAGGAAATCGAAAAAGTTATTGATTTATTTTTAGTAATTATTAATAACTAAGTTTTTAGAAAAAGAAGAAAAATTAAAAAAAAGGATAAAAAATCAAAAAAGAAAAATGAAAGGAAAAAGATAAAAAAAAAGAAAGATATAAATACCAACATTCGAAATATAGAACAGGATATTTGGTGCGTCCGAATAAAAAGATGTAGTGAGAAACCAAATTAATTTTTTTGATTAATGTCATCTTTGATGTGGATTCACTTTAAACTTTCTAGTCTCTTAAGTAAGGTTCCTCGTTTATTTTTGGCTGTGACTCTCGATTAGACCCACAATTTTTAGACCCACCAACTTTTACCAAAATTTTAGATTTTATTCCATCAAGCCGTGTCACTTGAATGGGTACAGGAAAGGCAGAGCGTTATATTAGTCGATATTATTGTAAGTAGTTATAATGCATATCTGATAAAATGTGACTGAATCATAGAAATATTTCTTACATTATTAAAGCTAGATTTCTCGATTTTTATTAAGATTTTCCTCATTTATACAAAATAATAATAATATTAACATTCAAATATCAATTATTATATCAATATCGAATTAATATTCAAATATCAACTATTACATCAATATCAAATTAATTTATTAATTATGAATTTATATTTGTTGTCATAATTTCTGTATTGTATATCAATTGTTTCCTTACTCTGTAATCAAATTGACCGTGTCATCAATTCAAATATCATTAAAATATCAGAATTAAAACTTTCAATTTTTAAAATCTTAACCTATTTTCTTTCATTTTTTCCTATTAATCTTTTCATCTCATTATGTCCTTTTCTCTTTCTTTTTCTTTTATATTTTAAAATTTTCTTTTTCTTTCTTTTTTTCCTTTTAATTTTTTCTATTTTTTTTCTTTTTGGTTTCTCTTTATTATTTTTATTTAAATACTAATTCTTCTCTTTATATTTCATTTTCCTTGTTCTTTTTTATTATTTTTATTTTATCGTTTTTCTTTTCATATTTTTTCATTTCCTAGTTAGCTTTCATTTTGTTTTACCTTTCTTTTTTTGTCTTTATCCCCGTTTTTTATTATTCTTTTTCTATTTATACACATATTTTAATCTCCTTTCTCTTTTTGTTTCTCTTTTTTTTGTTTATTTACCTTTAACTCCTTTTCTTTTTATCTTTGTCTTTATCTTTTTATTTTATTCTTTTCTATTTTTAAATAAAATGATACAAAAATATTAATTCAAAATATATTTTTTTACTTTTATTTAACTAAATAAATTATGATTGATCAATTAATTCGGCGTCGAAAATTCATGTTAAATCATAATTTATTGATCTTTAATTTAAAATAATGAAAACATAAATTGCAATTATACATCATCCTATTCATCACTGCTTACAAAACGCTTAATTGTAAAAAAAGTACCAAACACGTCAATTCCAAAAATAACATTAAATTGCAGTGAAATAATAAAGTCTTTAAACACAAAGAAATATTATATAAATGAGAAAAAACGTAATTTAAAATGTTAATTGTAATTGAATACAAACCTGCCATCGTTGACATTCCAAACATGATTCCTAATTTAAGATCGATATATTCACCCTGTTGAAAAAATATAAACATGTTTTAAAATAAATTCCATGCTCTGAAGGACCAACTAACAGCCAAAATCATGATTCCATTATCCAGCAATCCAAATCCTATAAATGGCAATCCATAAGCAACACAAACTAATAAAAGTAGATAAATGTAAGTTTAAGTCAATTGAAATTAAACTTTTTCTAAGATCATTGAATGGCAAAGAATTGTTTGATTGGATTATCTTTTCAGTAGTGCATTTATTAATTTCAACTTTTAATAATTCAAGTTGATGAGGTTCTAATTTTGCAACAAAATTATGAATCCACTCTTTAGAATAAGGATGTTTAGAAATTTGGTTTCTTTTAGCACAAATAGAAAAAACTCTTCGTAAAATTAAAAATGTCATTCAATAAAATTAATATAATTTTAATAAATAAACAAAAGTAGTACATTAATTTATACTATTCTGATATATATTATAAATTAATCGAAAGGTAATTTTCGAAAATAAAATATCTTTAGAGTTAAAAAACATTAAATAGTCATTAATTTTAAATTTAAATTCTAAAATTTTTAATATAAAAAAATCTCAATAATCTAATATAAAAATCAAGAGTAAAAAGGAGTAGATTTCATTACTAAAAATACCTGATAGCGCTATGGTAAAGAATGAGAATTGTGGAGCATTTGATAAAATTTTATGCTCTGTTTATAATAAAAGGGAAACTGGGTAGATAATTCGGCAAAAATTGTAATCAAATAAAATTACTGAAAAACAGAAAACAATTAGAAAAATAAGTACAAAGATTACGCCTGGGAAAATTATTGAAGGTCTTTCAAAAGAATAGAAGAAATTCATCAATGAATAGGTAAAAAAAACAACAAAATGACATCATACCAAAAAATCAAAAAAAATATTTAAAATGTATGTGATAATTGTAATAACGACAAAGACATATTAATTTCAAAAATATCTTTGTTTCACTTCAGCAACGACTTCAGTAACGCCATTAGGCCTGTGTATATCGAAAGTGTTTAAATTAGAAATATTTTAATTGGAGATACTTGAATTAGAAATGTTGGACTTGATCACGATTTTAAAACGTTTCATATAATTGTTGGGCTAAAAACTGAAAAACGAATTTTTGTTTTAATTTAAAGATAAGATTTAAAATATTATTTTGATAAATAAAAATTTTGGCAATAAAGAGTCAACTGACATACCAAAACAGCATGGAAAAAGCAATAAGTTAAGCTAAATAATAATGAAACATTAAATAAAACAAATTAAACACAACAAGAACAAAATAAATAAAGACAAAAATAATTGAAATTGCAAAATCCAAGAAGTAGCACAGGTTACATAAGTTAGCACGAAAAATAAAGGAATAAACGAGCAAAAAAGATATAAAATGCAGAAAGCACCCCAGAAAAAAGAGGAGTTACACAGCGCGTTACAAACAACCAGGATTGAGAAAAATAAATTAATTTAAATAAAAATCAGATAAATTAAAAATTAAACCAATCAAAATGATTGGAATTATTATCTAAAATAAATTGAAAAATTGAAAAATTTAACACACTTACTCGATTCTGATTGGTCAAAAGTTTATCCAAAAACACTATATATAGGTCCTCTTAGTGGACACTTTACCGCTATTTTTCTAAACTAATTAGGTATTTCAGCACTTACAACCAAACATCCATTTTTCAATTGACGTGGTAAACTATCAGTATCTTTAAATCGATTGTCATTCTCTGATTCCATTGAAATCAAAGCATCATAGTAAAACTTTATTTCAATAACCCAGTAGAGAACGGAAAGTTTGTGTCAAACAAAATTCAATTGTAGGACTCTGTACAACTGAGATTGATACTGATGTTTTGTTGTGTGCTATGTAATCTGATATTATATACATGGTAATGATCAATTTTAAATATCATTAAATGTTCTTAAAAGATCAAGTCATTCTTTTCCCTCATCTATATTTCAAGATATAATTATGAGTAACAGTATCGTAATTTTTGATCCATGACATTTTATGAGAATAGTGTTGTAAGACATGAATATGGTTGAATGAACTCAGCTCGGATGGCCTCTGACGAGTCCACCACTGGTACAATTTTTATGATAAGTATTCAGGACGATATGTAAAAGGAGAGTGTAGATAGAGACAGAAGTGAAATGAAGTATCAATGAGAAATTCGGAGAATAAGTATGCGATAACCAAAGACGGACGCGAAATGCGTGATTGAAGAGGTCTAGAACACATTGGATCTGCTTCTTTAGTTCTGGCTCAACATATCTCGTGTCGGAACCAGTTATGAACTTTTGTAACTTTCATGACCCAGAATGAATGCAATCCACACTCTAGATGGGAGTGAGAAAATAGTAACTCTTGAGGTATCAATCCGCAACAATCAGCCAAACCTTTAGACATCACCATAGTAAATCCAAGTCACTGAGACAGCAACTCACTCAGTTAGATAACATCGTCCTATCTCGGTTGTAGCACCTCACAAGCATTTCACCATCGAATCGCAGGACTTTATTATACATTACCAGCACTTGTCGCGATTCTCTAACTTTCACCACAGATCAGGCAAATCTTGATAACAATATTGACCAATTGATCACCAGAGCATGTCATAAACCACATTCACGTTGAACTTAAAATATCAGGTTTAAACATATTTGGATAACGAACCGATGAAAATAAAGTAGCTAGTGCAAGCCAGAACTTGAACATAAAAACATATTTATCATAAGGGTATTTCGGTATATTGATTTCTGCTTTTAACTAATTGGCGGGTTTTCAATTTTCCCGATCCATTTACGAGTTTTCTGGAAAACTAACTGCCCTTTAAGATAAAATTTTGGCAGCAGGATAGATGGCAAGTCCCGCTTATAAAAGCATTTTTACAAGATTATTACAAGATTAATCAAGTTTAGAATTTGTTTTAATTTAATATAAATAATTAAATGTGTACTAAAAAATGTCATCACCTGGGCGGCGTTTTCTCATCCGAAGTAGTTTTTTTTGTTTCAGGCGTATGATTACTCATCAACCTTTTTGTTTGTAACAACTCCACTATCTTAATCAATATTCGCATAATTGTATTCTCTTGAATTATAGACTATAACAGCCACTACGACGTCTCCATCTGTCTTGAAGCTCTGTTTCTTGTGTTCGGACAAGAACACAGTCATCCGAGCAAGCAGATGGAAATCGGACTGTTAAATAAGAAAATAGATCTTCTGGATGGGACATGCTTCACCCCCGTCCAGTTTAAAGAAGCGAATAAGAAGTTAATACGACTCGAGCACTGCTGAGACAGTTTGCTCGAAGAAACCAGAGCTCAACGTGTAATCTTACGGGAGCAATCTCAAGCGCTACACAAGGTGTATACTCAGTTCGAGTTGAACCGAAGAATCGCAATGATCTCAATAATCGAGAAATATAACGTTTTTTTCCCGCCCATTATCTGGCGGAGAACTCGAACATCGCTATGCGTATGGCCTATCGAGGGTGTGCTGAAGCCACTCCTATTCCATCCACCCCGGATGTGGTGTACACATCTTGTGAGTAGGAATAGTTACCCCTATATTCTCTTTTCGCGTCTTGCCAACTTAACGGGAATCCCAACAGAATAGTAAAATATATTATTTAACCAAAACTATTTTTATTTAATTTTACTAATGCTATATATTTAATTTAATTATAAATATTTATAAATTCAAAATAAATATAAAAGCTTGACTAGCACAATCATCAAAGAGATGGAAGCAACATATTAAATTTATGAATTTATTGAAATATTGAACTTAATAAATTCAGCAAATTTTTTCTGATATATATTTTTGAATTTTTGCACTGCACAAGATAAACTTAATTTGAATTTAATAAATAATTTTTTAATATTCCATTTTTTTAGCCTGCAATCTGACAGTATCACGCGAAATGTTTTGTTTATCTAATGTTAAGATGATGACGTTTTAAAAATAATTACACTTAGGTTTAAAAAAGTTCAACAAACCATACGTTATTTTGTAAGGGTTTTCATATAATGCACAAATGTGCAAGAGCCTAAAACAAAATATCAACAGCGTATAAACCGAGTAATTTTGTATTAATATTATTTATTTAAAATATGTAAAATTATATATTATTTTATCTAACATGTGTTTTTTAATGATTTACAATATGTTTTATTATTTAATTATTCGAATATCTCTAATTATTAGAGTACTACTTATTAAACATATGTTCATAATTTTTTTAATTCATTGTATTATAATATCCACTTATTAAACATATGTTCATAATTTTTTTCAATTCATTAAGTGTGGTCTGAAATCCACTTGTTAAATTATTAAAATATCCAAAAAAAAAAACATATGCTTTGTGTTTTATAATTAATTAAGACTATTTAATTCATGTGTTTTATAATTAATTAAGATTATTTAATTAGCCCCCATAATATGTTTTATTTATATGAAATATCAAATACATATAACCCCATAAAATAAAATAAATAAGATACACTGATAAAAATAAAATAAATAAGATACACAGATAAAATAACACCGTAATAATAATTGTCATAAAATAATAGTCCAATGAATAATTAATGTACATAAGTCAGTAATCAAATAATTGTTTTGCTTTGTCCGGCTTGAGTTATCTGGGTTCCACGTATATGTTGACCCTGAACTTGTTACTGCCTGTTTTATAGAGATGTGTTAATTCGAACTCTTCGATTCTTCTTCCTCTGTCATCCAACACTCCTCCTAGGGCCGATAAAGTAATGTCCTCATTACCTTTATCACTGAGGACCAATTCGATTTCGCAACCGTTTATATACATTGTTGCCCTTTGGAATCCTTTCTTTAATGCCAATTTTAACACATCGCCATCAATGATTCGTCTACCGAAGTGTTGATGTATTTCTTTTTCTGAGATAGTGGATTTACCCTCTTTGATGATGAGCATTGGCTCCTCCAGTTCGACATTTGGCTCTGGACCTAGTTCGTCATCTATCTGCATTGCTTCGCTCGGTGAGAAATATTCTTCATCCGAGTCTAAATCACATTGTGGGTCGGCATAGTTGTATCTACTTGATGTCTGAGGTTCTTCCTTTATTGTGATTGCTTGTGGTATTTTGTCCTCTTTGACAAATATGATGTCATCATCGCTGTCCATTAATTCATCTTCAAAGGTACGTCTGCTTCCATCTTTGTTGAATTTCAATTCTCTTTGTGAGGGTTCGATATATATATCTTCCTCAAATTCTTCTGGCTCATCGCTGTTTTCTTCTATTGGACTGAGTTGATGGCCATTATTTTCCTTTTGGAATGCTGTCATGTCCCACCTTATGACTTCTTCCCATTGCTTTTCGACCAAGAGGTAAATGACTTTTGCGATTAATGTTGTATCTTCTGCTGAGAATGGTTCGGGTTTTTTGAGGATGTTGTTGATTGCTTTGTCTTTCTTCCATTTCGGATGTGTTGCGATTACTTTGTATGCGAGATTCGATAGTTTGATTCTGTGTGGTGCTACATTTTTGACGAATGAGCACATGAACACATCTTCAGCTAACTCTCTGACTCCCATGACATTGTACAGGTCTAATGTCAGCGTCTTGAGTTTCTTTATTATTTCGTATCCCACAATGATTTTTCCGAGTAACAGCTTCTGTATGTCGATCAGCGCTTGGTATTCGTCTTCATTTCCTCTTATTGAATCCTTGTCTGCTCTTGTCTTCTCCGGGTAGTAATGTTGGATTTTGGTGCGTGGAGTCACCTTTTTATTGTATACGATTTCTCCTCTGAAGTTTCTGATGCATATCTCTACTGGTCTGAGATTGTTATTGATGTCGCATACTTCTTTGACATCGACGAACATGATTGCCCTTTGTCGTTCGGGGATCGACAACTGTTGATGTGTAAATGACACCGTTTCGAAATGAAATCTTGATGTATCACGATTTCCGACTGTATCATCTCTAATTCTCTGAAAGGATTGGGTATGGTTGGGACATATAGAATTTCGATAGCCATCACACAGGGTAAATTGTTCATTTGGATGACCAAATTGTTGAAATCGTTTGGCACGCTTCGATTAGTCTTCATCGTCTTGATTACCACCGTGCAGTTGCTTGTTGTTATAATTGGGATTCGTTGTTGGCAAATTGAGACCTCCGTTCTGGTCATATGAAATAGTATTCTGTGTGGGACTTTCCTTCCTTCATTTGCTGCGATATCTGCATTTTCGAACATATCGTAGGTGCCTATTATATCTCTCAGTTTTATCCTTCGGGCTTCATTAAATTTAATTAAGTGCATTTCTCTTTCCTCGATTTCGCACTTCATTTCATTGGGTATGCAGACCTGGTTAGGGAAACTTCTGATGGTGATTGGTGAGCCGTCTGAGGTGATTTTATTCTGCAAATTTTTATAGAAACTGTGGTATAGTTTTTGAATGGAGCAGCTGTATTGTTGGACTGGACGTTGCATGGGATTGAATGGTTTGGGATTGACTCTGGTATTGTTGGATTGCATTTTTCTAAAAAAACAACATAAACATACATATTTACAGCGCATTTGAGGCTTTACCTTATACGCTTCAATATAAATAAAAATATAATTATATGTGAGTTTAAATATTATCATTGACCAATAGGAATTGAAATTATCTATATTATTTTTAAACCAATGAGGACATTGTGTATTGCCCTGGCCTATACTTATCCAAATGAAAATGCCCTGGTACATTTTTGACCAGTCGGTGCCGATACCGCTGCCTTTTCCATTTGTATTTTTTATACACTTGAACACTAGTGATAATAGCTAAAATACTCAATGCTAAAATGCTTGATGAAATTACATAGAAAGGCCATCGTGGTTTAGCAGGTTTTACTTGAAATGCTTTTAGTTCATCCCAGTTATTTATGATTATGGGTTTTCCCGTAGGTAATTTTATCAGTTTCCTATCAAACTGTCTTAGATTTTTTATTATTAATTTTTTATATACTTGTCTAGTTACTTTAACTGTCGTTTCTCTGTCTGTGTTTGTTATCGTTTGTAATGACTGTTGGGTGGATGCCGAATTTGCGGTAGTTATTGTTATGGTGGTTGTTGGCATGCTATTATCTATGGGCTTATATATGTTTGTGATAGTGGTTCTTATTCTTTTGCACCTTACTTGTGATGTGTCAACTAAGGTATTCCACTGTGCACAGAGTGTGTAATTGGTGTTAGGCTGTAGATTTATGAATTCAACATTATCTCCTCTTTCAAATTCATTAGTTGATCTATTCTCAATTTTTTTCATAAGCTTGGGTGTATCGTCCCCAGTTTCTAAATATAAGTCTCTTATAGGTGATTTATTCAAGTTATATACTTTAATCTTATACGGTGAAATATTGATTAAAATATCTTCCTCCATGTATTTTACTGAGTGTATGCTCTCATTTTCCACTTCAGTTGATTTACATAGCCCTATAATTGCTAAAAAGATCGCTGCCATCATCAGTGCTTTTTGTGATCGTAATCCATATTTGTGAGGTGGTTTTTCTACTAACTCTGTTTCTGCTAATTTGCATCTGTTAACATGTACTATTATAGGATCCTCATTTTTATGTTTTTGTAAATGAAGGTTTTCATGTACTACCTTTACTACCTCGTATGGTCCCTTAAATGGTCTTGCTAATTTAGTTGTTTTACCTTTACCTACTTGTGGAGACATAAGTCTAACCTTATCTCCCACTTTAAAATTATGAGGTTTGCTATTTTTATCGTAATCTGCCTTATATTGTTCTTGTCTAAATTTAACTTTTAAATTTGCAACTTTGTATACATCTTGTAGTCTCTCTTGCATTAATGTTACATAATCTGGCGCATCTAAATACTGTGATACTCGAGGCTCAAAAATCGTATCGATAGGTGTCGCAGGCTCTCTTAAAAACATTAAAAAGTATGGCGAATATCCCGTTGTCTCATTTGGTGTGATATTATGGATGTATGTGCATTGATTAACGTATTCATCCCAATCATTTTGGTTTTTTCCCACAAACACAGCTAATCTACTTAGCAATGTCCCATTAAATCTCTCTACTAACCCATCGGTCTGAGGGTGGTATGCTGTTGTGTTGATTTTATGCATGTTAAATATGTTAGCTACTCTTTTTATAGTTTCACTCATGAAATTTTTCCCTTTGTCTGTTAATAATTTTCTCGGTGTACCGATTTTAAAGATTATTTTTTCCACAAGTAATTTGGCTACTGTTTCTGCTGTTTCATCTTTTGTAGGAAATGCCTCTGCCCATTTTGTAAAATAATCGCTAAAAACTAGTATGTGCTTATTCCCATTAATTGTTGTGGGTAGTTTACACAAAAAATCCATTGCGCACAGTTCCATTGGTGATGTTGTAGCTGGGATTGGATGTAAAGGTGCTTTAGTTTTTGTTCCTGTATTTTTTCTAGTTGCGCATATTGTGCATGCATTACACCATCTCTTAACATCTTTTTTTAAATCTTCCCAATAATATTTTTGCATCAACCTGCTTGCTGTTTTCCTACTTGATAAATGACCTCCTAAAGCACCATCGTGATATTGTAATAGAAGAATTTGTCTTAATCTTTGTGGTACTACTATTAATTGTTTACCGCTAAAATCCTCAATAACAATTAACTTCTTACAGATTTTATACTTTTGGTTAGTTCCCTTTTTAATTTCTTCTCTTACCTTGAAGAGTTCTGGATCTTTCATTTGTTCCTCATATATTTCTATTGGTTTTTCAGTTACTAATGCAAAAACTTCTAGTGCTCCTAACTCTGGAATTCGTGATAATGCATCTGCATTCCTGTTTATCCTACCTGGTTTGTATGCAATCTTTATGTGCATGTCTTGTATTTTCATTGCCCATTTTAACAGTCTACTGGATGTATCTTTATGTTTCCATAACCCTTCTAATGGCTTATGGTCTGTTCTAATTACTACTTCCGTTCCATATATGTATGGTTTAAATTGTTTTAATGCAAAAACTATAGCATAACATTCTTTCTCAATTGTTGAGTACCTAATCTGTGCTCCTTTTAATGTTTTGCTTGCATAAGCTATTACATAATCTTTACCCTTTTCCTCTTCTTGTCCTAAGACTGCCCCTACGGCCTTCCCGCTGGCGTCTGTCATGACAATGAACTGTTTTTTAAAGTCTGGGTATCTTAGTATCGGTGCTGTTATTAATTTCTCTTTTAGTTGATCAAAAGCTTTTTGGTGTTCATCTTTCCATTTCTTTTGTGGTTTGTTAATTTTATCGTTAATCTCTTGTACTATTAACACTCCTTTACTCTCTCCCTTTGTTTTGACTCCTTTTGTTAACTCAATTAGCGGTGCTGCTATTTTTGCATAATCTTGTATGAATTTACGATAATATCCTGTGAGACCTAAGAATCCCTGTACTTGTTGTAATGTTTTTGGAATTGGGAATTTTTTAACTACTTCAATTTTATCGGGATTAGGTATTATACCATCTACTGTAACTATATGTCCTAAGAATAATGCTGAAGGTTCTGCCCATTTACACTTAGTGGGTTTTATTTTGATTTTTGCTTTTCTTAATCTTTCTAGTACGTTAGCTATATCTTTTAGATGTTCCTCAAATGTTTTTGATGAAATTAATATATCATCCATATATACTGCGCAATGTTGTACGTCTACTAATACTGTATTCATTAAACGTTGAAATGTTGCTGGCGCATTAGTTAACCCAAAAGGTAATCTTGTATATTCATATAAGCCGTCTTCTATCACAAAAGCAGTTTTTTCCGCATCTCCCCTCTTCCATTTGAATTTGCATGTAGCCTTTATTCGCATCTATTACTGTGAAATATTTAGTATCTCTAAGTTTATCATATTGTTCTTGTGCTTTTGGGAATGGGTATGAGTCTTTTACTGTTACATCATTTAATTTACGATAATCAATGCACATTCGAATTTCCCCGTCTTTCTTTTTAACCGGTACAATAGGTGATGCCCATTGTGAAAAACTTTGTTTTATTACGCCTGCCTCTTTTAATTCTTTAATTTGTCGTTTTATTTCCTCCCTCAATTTATATGGTACACTATAGGGTCTCTGTTTTATTGGTCTAGCATTCCCCGTATCGATTACATGTTTGATAATATCCGTATCTCCTAAATCAAATTCGTGTTTTGCAAAAACATCACTGTATTCGTCAAGTAATATTTGTAGTTGTAGTTGTTGTGTTTCGTTTAGATAGTTATTATTTATTTTAATTTTATCATAAAATTTTATATTATTCGCTCTACTCTGTTCGACCATTCTTTCACTGACATCCTTCGTCATCGACATCTCACATACTTCGAATGTTTGCTCTAATTCACCTTTAAACAACTTTCCCAATTTTGTACCTTTATGAATTTTTACTTTATTTCTTTCGTAATTCGCGATTCTTATTGGAATTGTCCCATTATTTGGAATTACACACTCGTCTGTTAACATTACATTATGATTTCGTGATATTGCCGTTTCAGGCTCGAAAATGAAAGTGTCCTCACTTTTAACATTAACTTTTACTGGAATTATATGATCACTTTGATATTCTAGTTCAAATGTCTCTAATGCAATTACCTCAGTAAATCTTGCGTCTTGATATATTGCCTTCCGTTTGACTGTACTATCCGTTAAATCGATTACACAGTTTTTTAACTTTTTGAGTATGTCCATCCCAAGGACACATACGCATTTACATTCTGCTACTACCTTGAAGACATGTTCAACCACTTGATCAGAAAAGTGGACTGTTAATTCGATATCTCCTTTTAATGGTATGTAATGTGATGATAATGAAATTACTCTATCTCTTGTGCTCACGATATTTTTCTTTTGGTTTCCGGTTAACTGATCTTCACGAATCATAGAAGCTGCTGCTCCTGTGTCACATAGTGCCTTTATTATCGTATCGTTTATCACTATTTGTAATTTAGGCCTTGCTTCATTTAACCCTTCCAATATATCTTCAAGTTCTAACCCGTAACATCCATAAGTTTTCCTTGGAATACAATGACAATTACCATTTTCACCTGGGATTCTAATTTCAATGTTGTTTCTCAATTCCTGTCAGTTGTTCTCTTTGATTATCATATAACCCAACATGTGGTTGCTCAATATTTTCTGATCTGTTTGTATCGTCCTCTTTCTCATTGGTGATCATTATTTCACCCTCTTCCCTTCGACTTTTCATCCGTTTGATTCTCTTTATCGTGCCTCGCAGTGATCAAATATTTGGCTATGAATGGACATAAACATGCTATCATTTTATATGAATTACCAAAAACTTGTCTCAGTTGTCTTAACGAAACTAATGATGAGCAAATCATTTTCAATAGTGCTATTGTATAATATATACCCAATATGGTGGAAAACGTATTTCCGAGAATCGCAAAATATCCCCATATGCTATATAATACTCTATATACGACTTTCTTGAAGTGTTCTTTTGATAACAATACATCAAAGTTGTAGTTCCCTCCATAACTATTTTCGATGATCTTGTTTACCATAATAGAAAGAACTTTTTCTTTTTCATGAGGAAATAACATATGTTTTCTGGCGCTCTCTATCGCCTCTCTCGTATACATCCCATTGTTATCCATTTCGTTGACTTCCTGAAATTCTAACTTTTTCTCAAGTTCAGTTAGTTCTAGCTTTTGTGGTTTAGTCGCTTCTTTTCTATCTGACATCGTAATCCACATATCATCATTTATTTTGTATAATGGATCTAATAGATTAGTACATTTATCAATTTTTCTCGGGACATAGTCTTTATCTGTTAATATCCTTGTTATTGGTTGGAGGTACACAGTTTCGCCTTTATACACTACTGGCAATTCGTTTGTGCACTTATTATTCGTTGCTAAAGATACGCTAACCGGTTTACACTGAAATGTTTGTATCACTTCACCGACAACTCTTGCAAATGTCCCTTTTTCTGCAAATAAAATTGGTGCCATTAAATCTGGGTTTGTGACCGCAACCGCCATCTTGGTTCTTAATATTTCTCTATTAAGTTTACAATCGTTTGCAATAGTTGCCTGATATACTTTGTCCAATTGTACTAACTGATGATGATAGAAATAGTCAATTTTATTATTAAAATATGATGCTAGCTTGACGTCGAATTTATCTATTCTTGATTTTGCCTCTTTAATTTCGCTTCCGCTGATATAAATTCCCTCATAATTTGTTTGCACAACTGCCTTGCCACATTTTATGCTTTCACCTTTTCCTACAAATCTCATCGCCTCTGTTTCAGAATCTGACATGTATATTGTTGGGGTATCTCTCTCTTGAATTATCGTTGCTCGTCGTTTTTTATCTTTGATGCTCTTGGATTCTACATCCGTAAACTGTTTACCTCGTATCGTTCTGAATTTTAGTGTCTTTAGTTTAGTTAGATGGCATTCGTATTTATTCACTTTGTATATGATCATTGACTCGCCTGTATCACAGCTTGTCTCATCTAATGTGCAGAACTTATGTGTCATCATTTTCTTTGATGAACTATCAAATGATGCCTTGAATTTCCTTAATTCAATATAATACTGTCGTCTCACTACAATATTGTCTGCCACATGCCCCCATATTTTGTACCTTCCTCCTTCACAATATCCTCCTGTTGATGACCATCCAACGACATTTACTAATTGCCTTACTCGTGCTCCTACCTGAGCATCTAACTCAAATCCATCCGGCGTTTTTATCTTTTTTGTTTTAAATGCATTTTCACATTCAACTGGCGTTATTATTATTGCTTCTGGTGCCCATGTTGGGGTTAATATTGTTCTTGCCACCTTGTTACACACAAAGCTTTCCTCTGAATATTTAACTATACATTCTCCTGCTTCGGTGTGAATGAAATCAGATTCCTGATATATATGGAAAATCTTGGGATCTGCTACAATTAGTTTTGTTGGATTAGCCTCTGGACAATTTTCTACATCCAGCAATGAATATTTTTGTCCCCACTTGGGATTCTGACAGTCATACGCTATGATCGCATTATTCCCTTTTATCAGATCTAATAACAATGTTATTACTATAATTACTATTGACATTGTCGACTTTCTTTCTTTTTGACTTGGTTTCATAGTTGTTTTATTTACTAGATTTTTTACTGTTTCCTCCGTATCATCTATTTCTACATTAATATTATCTTCTACGCCTTCCTGAGCACTTTCGATTAGATTCTCATCATACAGTATTTTCCATCCTCCCTTTAATTTTATCCATGGCATAGCTTCTATCTTTAGTTTATTATATATCATTTTAGCGATATTTTCTATCTGATTCTTTGGATTCAAACGCAAAAGTTTCTTGTATCTTGCTATTAAATATGCCATTGCCGTAATCACTTTATCTCGATTAACTCCTGTTGTAAATAATATCTTTAACACTGTCTCTTCATTTGCTTCCTCTGCACTCAATTCTCTAATCTCTTTTTCCATTAATTTAATCTTTTTAACTATATTCTCTATTAACGCTGATGGTTTTGCTTCCGGAAATCGTCTCATATTCATTGCTTTAACTAACTCAGTTATCATCTTTATATCTTTGTCATTATCCTGATTTTTTGGGACTTCCTGTCTCATATTATTTGCAATATCTCTTAGGCGCTCTGCTGCCTTTCTGTCATCTGACTTTTCTGCTATTTCAGATTTTCGAGGCCTTCCTCTACCTCGTCTCATCGTCTCTGCATCCTGCATATTTGCTTGTTTCGCAATTTTTTCTATTGTCTCATGTAAATTATCATATTTAGTATCAATAGGTTTAAAGATTTCCTCGCTAGCTGTTGGTGACCTCATTGCCCCTCCTGAAGAAGCATCCCACAATCTAAATAATTTATCATAGTCATTTTCGTCGTTTATACTCAATTCTACTGATGGAGTTGGTGTATCAATTTCCTTACTTTCTTGCCTTTCTATTATGGCAGAAATAATATTGTTATCAATGACGTTTACTCCATAGTCAATTATATATTCATTATTCATCATCTCTACGCCGTTAAAATACAGTTTCACTTTATCATTATCTCCCAATTTCTCGGGCCAATTTGCTCTGGCCATCTGTTTCACTTTATTCACTTTTGTGCAAACATGTACCCCTGTACTACGCATAAGTATTCTCGAAAGGTCTTTTGCCTCAATAGTTATATTCAATGACTCATGTAGTTTCTGATTTTTTCTTACAAACTCACCATAACACTTTATCATTTCTTTTAATTCTATTTCTAGTTCAAATACTCTTGTCATATTTTGTCTCTTTACCATTAGTGGTATCAAATTTCTCAAATATTCTAAGTCAATTCCTTCGACTTGAACTCTATTTATTATACGTAATGTCTCATTATCATCATAAGGCCATTTCTCTAATGTCTCTTTTAATTCCTCTTTTAATTCTTTACATCTATTTGTTTCTGCAAGAAATTTCTCATCCGCTTCTCTTGCTTCACGAAACTCGTCATTGTCTATATCTACATCATTAGTAAAACACTGAAACTCATTTAATGACATTTCTAACTTTCTCTCAATAAGTCTTCCATATTGAGTTTTAAATTCTTTTAATTCCTCTCTCAAACTGTTTATTTCCTCATTAGCTGATATCAACTCAGCACTATTAACCTGTTTTATCTCAGGCTCATTTTTAAATCTCACTCTATTAGGCGATTCGCTTCGCGCATTGTTACATACTTTAGCTAAGTGACCATATTTTTGGCAATTATAACATTTGATTTGTCCATTAAAATTTACTTTATCTCTACCATCATTATTATAAGGGCTTCCTCGCCTTTCTCTATATGAATTCTGTCTATATGGACTTGTCTGTCTACGTCTCGAATCATTTGTATTATCTCTATTATCATATCTATTACTTCTATCATATTTATTATTTCTCAAACTATTTCTATTAAAATCGACTCGATTATCTCTCGTATAATTATTTCTATTATATTCATACCGATTATCTCTATCAACAATGTTTCTATTGTTTCTATTCTCAAAGTTTCTGTTTCTCACATTATCAAACCTCCTCCTGTATTCAGGCGATTGACTTCTATCCGGACTCGGGCTTACCCTTCGTCTATTTTTTACAAAGTTTAAATATAGTTGCTTCATCTCCTCCCAGGGAATGTTGTCATCTGACTTACTCAACTCAGATTTTACCTCGATGGGTTTTTGAATTTCCATTGCATCTACATGTGAGCTAAATCTATCTCGTTGTATTGCTTCTATACGCTTAGCTTTATGAACCAATTCATTTAAATTACCATATTCTACCATAATTAATGCTTTATATAAATATTTTTGTATACCGTTCCAAAACTGATCCTCAATCAATTTTGCTGTGTGCTCGCCTGCACCAAATGCCTTTTTCGCTAACTCCGTAATTGTATATACATATTCACCAACTGATTCTCTAGTACCTTGATATCTGTTTCTAAATTTTTGAACATTTATCTTTTGTAAATCGCTATCGATTACTATTTCTGCTCTCAGATATCTTACGAGTTGATCAAAGTTATTTCCTTTGCATTCTAAGTTATTGTATGCCTGTAACGCATAACCTTTTAAGTACAATGGGATTCTCATTTTTAATTCGTCAGGTGTCCAACCACAAGCTTCTGCATACTGAGCGATCTCAGTGAAAAAATCGTCGAACTTTTCAGGCTCTCCTCTATATGGTTCTACTGGTAAAATTTTTATGTAATTATTATTATTATTATTCATCCTATAGACTATTCTATTTCTGAGATTATAAACTATTTCGGGTTGATTATCTATTTTATCTTTTTAAATTATTTAATTATTTTCAAAACTGAATTTATTTATTGATCAATGATATTATTTTTATAAATATATTTTCCCAATATAAAATACTATAACCCTCTGATCTCAATTCCTATCCCCCAATTTGTGAATGACAATAATTGATTTTAAAGTCCCGGTTCGCGGCACCAAATGTTGAGGTCTCGATATTCGGGAACTCAACTTACTGGTTCTTATATATGTATGAATATATCAAAAGACAAGGTGAATTATAAAACTTTTATTATAAGAAAAATTTACCAATATGAATTTGTTGCTAAGCTACAAAAATCCGAAAATCCTTCAAATATCCGACCGAATATGCTTGTATGTACTGTGTGAATGTTATGTATTCTCTTGCTGTGTTGCGTGTAGGCTTTTGAACTTTTTTGTTTTGTCTGTTCTATTTTGATTACTAATAAGGATTTACCTTTTTAGTATTTTGTTGCGGTTAAAATTTTGGGCGAAGAAAATGAATTTTACCCTGCTATTTATATTATTTTTGTATATGAAATTAAATTAATATATTTTTTTAAGTGTACTTAACGTATTTATATGCTTAAAGGTGTTAATCTAAAATTATTATTATTTAATTATCCAACATGTGTTTTTTAACGATCTGAAATTATTTATTTAAAATATGTTTTTTAAGGTAAAATTATATATTATTTAATTATTAGAATATCTCTAATTATTAGAGTATTATAATATCCACTTGTTAAATTATTAGAACATATGTTTATAATTTTTTAATTCATTAAGTATCTAAAGTGTGGTCTGAAATCCACTTGTTGAATTATTAGAATATCCAAAAAACATATGCTTATAATTTGTTAATTTATGTGTTTTATAATTAATTAAGATTATTTAATTAGCCCCCATAATGTGTTTTATTTATATGAAATATCAAACATCAAATACATATAACCCCATAAAATAAAATAAATAAGATACACTGATAAAAATAAAATAAATAAGATACACAGATAAAATAACACCGTAATAATAATTGTCATAAAATAATAGTCCAATGAATAATTAATGTACATAAGTCAGTAATCAAATAATTGTTTTGCTTTGTCCGGCTTGAGTTATCTGGGTTCCACGTATATGTTGACCCTGAACTTGTTACTGCCTGTTTTATAGAGATGTGTTAATTCGAACTCTTCGATTCTTCTTCCTCTGTCATCCAACATTAATTATTTTTCCCAAATTGATGGGTCGGATTATACGTGAACATACTTTTAATTAAAATAATTATATATTACCCAAAATATCATTTTTAATAGGTCGACTTATAGCGGGTCATCTATTTTTGAAATTTTAATCAACCAAATTTGGGGGCCATTTTTGATTAAATAACATTTCATGGATTAGAAATTAGATTTTTTCTGAATAAAAAGAAAAATTGTTTTAAACATTTATTTGTATTATAATTTCAATCATTACCACAATAGCCATCATATCCAATATCACCACTAATTACTACATCACCACAATAACCATTATCTATAATTACATTTTGATCATAATAACCATGATGATAGCTTATTTCACCGCAATAAGCATTGTCCACAATGACATGGGGGCTGTATGGTTCATGAATTGTAGTGACAACTGGCACCGTATAAGGCGGAGGCAGAATTTCTCTTGGACCGGTTACTACTACTGATGCGCGTCTTCTGTATAGACAATATCCTATTGCAACAGACAAGGATATAATAAATAAACTTCCAAAAAGAACTGGAATAAATATCACCACGTACGACATAATCAAACTGATAAATATTATGAAATGGATAACAATAAAAGAAAATAAAATTTATCTTTATATTTTATTTACGCTTTCTAATTATAGATATTTGTTTTGTAGCATTTATCTCTTGTAATCATTGATCACCATATGACCATGACCATGACCATGACGAATTTGATATTCACATAAAATGACCTAAAATATTATGAATTTATAAATAATTTTAAATATTTCCGCAAATAAACAAAACTTTAAATAAAATAATGTCTTTCTCTAGAAAAGGATTAAATAATTGACTAGAAGGACGAATAATTTCGAAAAATTAAAAGTTTTGTCAAAGCCGTATTTATCACATTCGATAAAAGAAGAGAAATTTCGGGGAATAAGAGGCTCCTGAAATCCAAATCTTCGAAAAACAAAAAAATTAACAATGTTCTTAAAAAGCCGTTTTGATTTATGTCGTTTGGTCTTAAAAGGGCTTCACAAATGTTTCAAAGGTTTATGGACCTTTAAATCTTTCGATAATGAGTTTTAAACGAATTATTGACAAAACAATTTATTCTTTTCAGAAACAATTCAGTTTCTGACAAATAATTATGTACCACTTGGAACTATATTAAAGATATGGCAAGGGTGTAAGCTAAATGAAACCACTCGGAAAACTAATTAAGAAATCAAGTTATTCACGCTTTTTCAGAGGTTTTTAATCAATTTAAAAAGGTTCGAGTCGAAGTAAGGAATGTTCTATTTGAAAATAATTATCTCACTTTGCATAAAATTGTCCTCTACGGGAAGAACTAATAACTTGTTTTATGTGCAAGGAACGCATTTCAAAGTTTTAGAAATCGGGCAAGAATTTTGGATTGTAAAAAATGTAGTTTCTGTCAGAATCCCTATAAAAAACCAAAAGCAAGACTACCGTACATTAACGGTGTGATGAAGAGACGCCTTATTGATACTGGATGCACGACAACAATGATTCAAGGGAAGCAAAAGGATCGTCAGAGTCAGTGAACGAAGGCTTCGCAACTGTTTCAGTTAACGATACATGTTGGGACGTGAGATGTTTTTATAATCTTTAAAATGTTAGATGGCTATGATGAATATCATATCCATTCTCGTTGTGATCAGAGTGACTGAATCAACAACATTCATTTGCGAGAAAATAGTTGGTGTTAGTTCTGAATCTATCATTGTTGAAAAAAGATAATTTCAATGCAAAATTTGATGAGCATTTGAAAGTGGAATTGACTTGGTGCCTTAAATGGACTTTAGGGCACCCTGTTATGTCGTCTCATAAACCCCCAATAGGATTAGGTAACTTAACCCGAACTATTTAATTTCAATTAAAAATTATCCATTATATAATATTTAATTAGTTTTTGTCATACTATAGTGCAATAGTTTTTTATGTCAATGTGAAACTCTGACTATAATGAGAAAGTATTTTTGGCTTAGATTTTTTTCTATATTGGCCAGTGGGCCACAAGGTTAAATCAATGTGAAAAAAGGGATTTTAACGCTAGATCATAGTGTCAGTGTTTTTCTATATGGGGTAGGGGCGTTGACATTTTCAAATGTTCCTTTAGACAATTTAGTAAACGGGAACAATTTATTTTGAACTAGAAAAATAAACTAATTAAAATATTTAAATAAAAACTTTCCCATTTTTATGAAATTGAATGATTTAAACAATAAATTTGAAAAAAATATAATTAATTTTGAACAACTTTATGTGTTAGATTGCTGATAAATACGTTTCAATGCATTTCTATAATAGAACTCTCAAAAACGCTTTTGTTTGTTTTTATGATAATTATTTTTTGTTAATGATATTTTTAATTATTGATTTGTTGTTTGACTGAAATGATTATTTTATTTCATATTTTTATTTGAATAATAATTTTTTTGATTTTAAAAAGGAAAATATATAATAATACTTGATAAAGGAAAAGCCGAAATTTTGTGTTGCATAGAATTAAATTTTTCATCTTTTGTCAAAATTTATGTTCTTGGTAAAATATCATGAGTGTTCTTTAGATCAGGTAATACGAGTTCATTTGAAATTCTACTTTGCTATTCATGTAATTCTTTCAATCTAAAACTACTTCATTTTTACCTGGTAACCATTTAATTTCATAATTATCGTAACTGTGTCAAAATTCAAACTGTGTCAAGACCTTTCAAAGATGCGGCATTATTATTAAAAGTTGTTATAGGCAACTTTTGTATTCACTAACCGATCACCGAAGCTTTTTTATTTTGGAATTGCACCAATTTCCATGGCGTTGGGTCCTTTTTTGATTTTACATGAAATGAAACAGCAGTAATTATTTGATATATCCCAACTCATATGCTTTTGAGCATCAATTAATCTTTAGTAGACCAATGACCCAAACGGGACATGAAGAAAAATACGACCAGAGCCCGTCTGCCCCATTTAAAATTACAATAAATGTGTTCACTGAAACGACGGGGTATTGAGGGTATTTTCTCCAGGTCCCGTTGGTCTTTTAAAGAATAAACAACTATAATGAAAGAAAAATTATTTTACACTGTCCAATAAAATACAAATCGAAATAGTTTTTTTTTAGAAAAAAAACGAATTAAATGTCATTTAAAAAATATTTGGATTTCGATAATTATGATGATCAAATGATATTTTTTTACTATTTGACAATTAAAAATTCTACAATAATTCCAGAAATTATTTAATTCAAATTTACAAAATAATTAATCCACTAAATTCTATTAATCTTTTCAATATTCTTTTATAAAAAAATTTCTCTAGATAATAAAAATTTTTCTTGAATCATCAATGATAAAAGATAGATTAAAAAAATATTTAATAACTTTAACCGTTTGCGAACGGTAACCAGTAGTGCTGGGCTTAAATGGCTTATACGATAGTGGATGGTAGGCCAACACTGCTGGCCACGAATTTTGTTCCAGACGTTCTACAATGTATAATAGCCAGCTGTGCTAGCCAAACTTTAAAAAAATCATACCACGATATCGGGCATTCGTATACTAAAAGATTTTATGCTAAAAAATAATATATTAAAATACTACTTATTAAAATTAATTCCCTTCGCAAACGGTTAAAATAATTTTATTCAAGTTATTATTATTATTATTATTATTATTATTATTATTATTATTATTATTATTATTATTATTATTATTATTATTATTATTATTATTATTATTATTATTATTATTATTATTATTATTATTATTAATAACAATAAAGTGATAATATAATCCTTTTGCTGCGAATAATGTATTTAATGAAAAAACTTTCGACTATAAGATAGTCCTTGTCAATCTTCTGGAATTTAGCAATCTTCTTCCCGAACATACATTTCTATCTTTCTATTATTTCTTTTTCTTACTTCTCATTGGTTATAAATATAATATAATATAATAATATACTTTCTTTTTCTGAATTTCTAAAAATCTTATTTAAAATTTAAAATGCAAAATTCAAAATCTTATTTAAAAATTAAAAATTAAAAATTGAAAATTAAAATAAATATCATTTAAAATTCAAAATGTCATCAACTAAAATTTTTAAATTTTTAAAGTTTCGATAATTAGCCCCTAGAATTGATTATTATTATTAATATTATTATTAATATTATTATTATTATTATTATTATTATTATTATTATTATTATTATTATTATTATTATTATTATTATTATTATTATTATTATTATTATTATTATTATTATTATTATTATTATTATTATTATTATTATTATTATTATTATTATTATTATTATTATTATATTATATTATATTATATTATTATTATTATATTATCTAATAAAAAATTTTGCTCGATTATATTTTTATAATTAATTAAAATAAAGTTTTCACATACATTTGTTGAAATTATTTTCCCCCTTTTTTTAATTGGTGTTGATTGTTTCAATGAATGTTCACGGGACTGTACAATAAATCGATAAAATTTATTATATTATTAATATTACATTTGTCGCATTTTATTTATATCAATTTCGAATTATTTTTTGTAAAATTGAAAAAGAAAGAATTTTACATTTACAAAATAAATGTTTGGTTTAAATTTGATTTTCTTTGCATTATTGACAATCAAACTTACCAATGCTGAGATTTTTTCTGTAAAATTGTCCAAAATAAATACTTGTGTCCAAATTAGTTCATTTGTCAATGCAACTTCGTTCACTTACGATACGGAAATTTCCCAATGCAACGTAACGTATTCATATACCAATGGGACATTTTGCGGAAACATTCAATTCACAACCAGCACGAATAGTAATCAAATTACTGGCAATAGAAACTAATTAGACGAAAATTTTATTTGTTGTTTTAATTTCATTAAATAAAATTTTTCATATTTTTTATTTTATGCTTCATTAAATCGAATAATGAATCTACCTTAAAACTTTAGAAATATTTTTTGTTGACTGCCATTGTCGGTTTCTGGAAATTTGCTTGAAAGAATATTAATTTTGGAATTTTTTCAGAAAATTGAATGAAATATTTTTCATTTTGGATATATATCAATTTCTGAATTGCTTTTGCAGATGTTAAATAAATTTGTTTTAAATAAATAAAAACATTGTAATATAATCAAATGGAAAATAAATTAAATCTTAAAAGAAAAATCATATCAAGGGGGATGAAAAAGCGTTTAGTGCATAATATTAATCTTTTCAGTGCAGACAATTCATTTAGAAATTTATTCTTATTCCATTTATTTTAATTTATATAAATTTATAAAAATAGTGCCAGTTGATAAAAATAGAAATGTAAAATCAGAATTCCAATGAGACAATTATGATCACATTGGTGCACTTGTTCAAATAAATTGAAGGGGCTATGATTTTTTTACCATTTCACAAATATGTGATAATGTTTCAATTTTAGGATAAAGAGGAAATTATTAAGATCATATTTACTTTTACCTGTATTTTTCTGTCCTTTTATGGTTTGTATGCCATTTTCCCATCAAAACATTAAAAAGATATATGGGTTGGGAAGCTCAATTTCTCTTTTTTTTTCTTTTTGCACTAGCTTAAAATAAATTAAAAAAATCAATTTCCTCTGAAAGATGGCGTAGAAAGATTTCTTAACCGCAAAGTATTCATTGTAGAGCTTAAGTAATGTCTTTGGTTCCATTGTCTAGTTGTGTAACTGATTATGAAACAAAGAATTCTGATTCTACACGAGCTGAATGTTAATGAAAGGATTGTCCTTTTTGATAAATAAGGTTTTTGAAGCAATTCTTTGTAAGGATATGTTAAACCCACCTTATAACATGATGATTAAATTAAATTAATTAACTTACTCTGTTATTCAGTAAAGAAAGTATTCTAATGTTACTCTAATTAGTTTTTTGAATATTTTCTAAAGGATGAAAAAATTAGATTTTTTAAGTAAAGCATGCGGAAAAGTCACGCAACTGTGGTGAGGTTCACTGCATTTCACTGCATAACTTCGGATTTCGGATAATCTAGTGGACTTGAATTTACAAAATACGTTCGTTAAGAAAAGATTATTATTGTATTTTATAAAAAATGAAGTAAAATAATGACTTTTGCTCCTTGAATTGTGTTTCATATTCATCAGCTTGTTTATTGAAAAAATACTATTTCTAATAGAAATTCAAGGAAATTACTTTTTTATTATCCCTTCTTATTTAGATTCCCATGGAAAACGTACAATCATTAAAAATAAAATCTATTGTTTGATGAAGAATATTAAAACAAAAAACAAAAGATAAAAATTATGTAAATCCCAAGCCTACATAATAATAAAACAATAAAATAAATGCATCTAAACATTTTAGTACTTCTAATAATATTAAATACATTTTTTAGAATAGAATTTTTGAAATATTTTTAAATAGAAATTTTGGGGTTCCATTTTATTAAAATCTTTGTTTGTAAATATTCGACTTAACTACCGCATTTCCCGTAATAAAAGCATTTCATCTTATCTAAAACCTTTTTGAATTTTAAGGAACAATAATAGCATTTTTGAAAAATTATTTTAATCTCTTTTTTAGTTCTGATTTATGTCCAATGCTTATAAAGTAAAGTAACCGCTATGGACGTCAAATGCCAAATGTCGATATGATGTTCATAGTAAACTGTGTGATCTTTGGTAAGTTGACAGTTTATTCAACAAGTTATATACTGTATAGCGCCAGACTCATTTATATAAGTTAAAATCACATACAAACTCGTTGCGAGTGGCGTCGACAGGTTCTCCACACGTGTAAATTAATTAATTTTCATTACACATCATGTCCAATAGTATAACTAGAAATCTAAATTAATTTAAAAATAAAAATATTTTCAATCAAAATAAATTTTAAATTATTGATTTATAGAATCATGAAAAGGATTCTTGAAGTTATTCAAACCTTTGAGCATGAAAAAACTGGTTAAAGATATTTATATGATTCAAGAATGATTAGAAAATGAAGAAAAATGATTTTATTCAAATTCCTATTTTTAAATGAAGTCAAAAGAAAATGCGCCTTTTGAAAGCGAAAATTTGTATTATAAATTATTTGATTGAATTCTGAAAAGCTGTAAAAAATTATTAAGTTTTTAAAACTATAAAATAAACATTTTCAAAATTTTCAAAAAAATCTTTTCCGCCATTTTTTCCCTCTGAAATATTTCAATAATAATTTTAAATCTAATTATTCCACGCAAATAATTCTACATATCAAAAGTTTGTATGTGTTTTTTATTATGTATTGTTTGTGTGTTAAAGTTTTGTTTCTGCTACTTTCTCAATTTCTATGTAGTTAATGTAAAAAATCGTGAAACATTAAAATTGAACACACAGATAAGTTTGTATGTTTCCATTTATTGATTTTTTTTAATATTAAAGTTATTATTATTCTATACTAAATTTACAAACATACATACAGCCAAAGTAAACTTTCATTTTGTGAAAATGGATAAAAAAATTCGGGAGTCTTAATTGTTTATTATTAATAATTGTTATTAAATTATTGTTAAGAGTTCATTTTCACCATATTAAAATATTTTTCAAAATATTTGATAAGAGGAAATTATGGGAGATTGGCTCAATATATTTTTAAATCTTGATAACATTAAAAATTAGAAATAACTTACAATATTTTAAAAACTTCAATTAAATCCACACTGATAATCAAACAATTTTTTAGAATGTGAAATTTTCATAATTTTGTTAAAAATCTGGTCAATAATTATTAAGCAGTAACTACTCATTTTTTGGATGTAAATACTGCCGAAACCCTCTATAAAGTTTTAATATTTTGCACATCGGATTTGAATGATACATGGTCTGACATTTTCTTTTTCATCTCGCTTACAATAGTCCGATTTTTTGATGTTGCCCTATTATTTCCATGGGTATGATGCGTATTCTGCTATATTACGATCATGTTTCCATCCATTGTTAGTTTTTCTGCGCATCGTCATATGATCATTTTATTTGTATTTTCACGAAGCTTCCAATATTCGAAACATTATTGAAGCAATGCCATTTTTTCCTTTACTAGTTTCTCCAAACACTAAAGACATATTTCTAGACTTATGAACTTTCACAGCTTTTCACTACTTATATATATATATATGTCGGTATTATAAATGTCTCCTGGATTAACTGTCTACAATATTAAATGTTCTTAAAATTAAATGTAAGTGTACCAAGTTTTTTTTAATTTCTAAAAGTATTGCTAAAATCTATGTTTTAATTTGTTAATTTTTTTAATTAATTTAATAATTAAATTTATTAAATTTATTAAATTTATTGTTAAATTCATTTTAATCGAAATGATTATAATCATAAAATTGAAATATATCACATAAAAAATTAAAAAATTGTAAAATAATTATTCATCAATGTAATTATATTCTACATTTAACCAGAAATCAAGTTAATTATAAAAATTAATTGGTCCTGACGTCCGTGTAGTTTCATAGAGTGGATGCTTGATTAATGCAGGGAATAATAATGTCTCTTGTAACCACTTTTGATGCCCCTATTTTCGCTGATAAATTATTTCCAATTTGAATCGGTATTTGAAAATTTAGTAAATTACTGAGACGGATGAAATTGTGTCCAAAATTCCTCTTTAATTGAGGGGCAAATTATTTGAAGAAAAGAAGAAATAAGTATACACATCTACATATTTTGTTTGTATTCCTTCTTTTTTGTTTCTTAGACCATTACATAAATCTGTCACTGGATTTTTCATTCTGATGCTTCACATTAAGCTTGAGTTAATTTACTCCATAATAAAATTCATTAATATTAGTTTAAATTTCTTACTTCTAAGAATATCTAATTTATTATTAAGTAAACATGGCGATGATTTCATTATTCTAAAGCGTTACTCAAACATTTGTTTTACAATATATTTCAACAATTTCACTGTCATCGTCAGATAGAATAGAAACAACTTTATATATTATAGATTCTATGAATAAGTTTTATTGATTTTTCTTTAAAAATATTTATAAAATTTAATTTAAACAATCAATCATTTTCAATTTATACTAAATATTTTTAAATATTTTATTATAATTTTATTTTAATATAATATTTATAATTTTTAATTTTAAAAATCAATAAAGTTTTTAAATATTGAAATTTAAAAATTATTTAACTTAATAATTTAATAAATATGAAAACAAGGGCATGCGGACTTTTCATACACGAACGTGTGCAAGTGCCGTTGCGACATTATCGTTATGAGTGTGTTCTAGTGACTGATCCCCAACAATAACGTCGTCACCGTCTGTTAAAATTTGAGCTTTGCAGTTAGTAATCAATTGTTTGCAACAACGCCATTGTGTTTGGCCTTGAGTGTTTTCTCGTTTTTTCCAGTATTCATAGTTAAGATGAATAAACGTTTGTTTTCCAACTTTAAAAATTCGAAATTTGCGGTTGCCATCGACTATTAAAACCTATATTTATATAAAATTCTAAAATGAGTAATATATGCAGACAATATAAATTGACAGAAAATACAGTTTGAATTCATACATGGAATGACGTTCAAATTTTTTATTTCAAATATATATATATATATATATATATATATATATATATATATATATATATATATTATATATATATATATATATATATATATATATATATATATATATATATATATATATATATATATATATATATATATATATATATATATATATATATATATATATATATATATATATATATATATATATATATATATATATATATATTATAAGGCATATAACAAATCTTTGCCGTCTCGTAATAGTCCTTTTAAAAGCTTCATCACAACTTCAAAATCACAATTTACAAAAAGTGGTTTTGCAGGCCCATATCATGCATATACAGGGCCGGATCTATGGGTGGAGCGAAGGGAGCGACCGCACCAGGCGCCAGAATCACACTGAAAAAAGGCGCCTTTTCGATCAAATTGAAGAATAATTATTCTCAACAAAACTATCATACTGACTGTTATTATAACACGTATTTCTACATAATAATCTATATTTTGATAAATTTGCATTTTTGAGCGCTTTTCCTCTATATATATATATATATATATATTATTACAATAATGTTAAATTTTTATTGAACAAAATTCAAATTTTTCACATTGCTTTGAAACTGTCTCTTTATTGGCGAAAAATCAAATTTAGACTTTAACAATATAGGCGCCTTTTCAAGAAGTTTGCTCCAGGCGCCAAAATAGTACCATCCGACACTGTGCATATATATGATATTTTGCCCCCTATGGCTATTGCTCGCAAAGGTACTGCTCACACTCAACATGTCGCAAGGGTAAACAAGGCAATGAAACAAAGAAATGTATTATTATTATTATTATTACTGCAGATTATTATTATTATTATTACTGCAGCTTACTATTATTATTATTATTATTATTATTATTATTATTATTATTATTATTATTATTATTATTATTATTATTATTATTATTATTATTATTATTATTATTATTATTTATTATTATTATTATTTTATAAAGTAATGGTGTAAAATATTTTTGTCGGATGTCTGACTTGAATAAAATAAACAGTACAAGCTTTGTGATACCCAGTGCAAATCCCAATAGTAGACTAGTTTCGAGCTTTTGGCTCTCATCAGTAGTATGCAGGAGACGCGAAGATTTCTCTTCGCGCCTAGTAAGTATACAATATTGTTGATTCAACTCTATTGCATACTTTCCCCGGTACACTGGAAATCACATCGCTTGGGTATTATTATTATTATTATTATTATTATTATTATTATTATTATTATTATTATTATTATTATTATTATTATTATTGCAAATATTAGTGAAAAATCTAAAATATTTATTTTTACATACATAAGTTCTGGGGTAGAGAATTATTGTCAGTTTGCAAGGAGCAATAAATATCTTTAAAATTTATCAAAAATACATATATCAACTCCAAGTTGATTATTGAGAGTTCCCGTCAATGGATTTTATTATTTGATAACTCATTTTAAAGATATTAACGCGCGCGGTGAATATATACTCCGAGTTTATCCGACAACATATTTTGTCCCCCTATGGGTAATGGTCACAAGGGTACTGTTCACATTCAACATGTTATTGCAAATATTAGTGAAAAACCTAAAATATTTATTTTTACACACATACGAAACCCTAATAATAATAATAATAATAATAATAATAATAATAATAATAATAATAATAATAATAATAATAATAATAATAATAATAATAATAATAATAATAATAATAATAATAATAATAATAATAATAATAATAATAATAATAATAATAATAATAATAATGATAATAATAATAACTTTGATAATATGATAAACTCTGACGATATATAAGAACTTACAATATTCTCCCAATATTCTCACAATATTCTCCCAATATTCTTCCAACTGGTCTTTATAGGTATGGCTCCTACTATCTTACTCCTGTATATTATATCAATAAAGGGATGCTTCATAACATCATCTTCATTAGAAATATCTATCAAAGCCTTTTCATTGTAAGTAAGGACATTAATACTATGAGAAGATATTTCTTTGCGAGAAATATATGGTCATATAGGTTTTAAATATGGATGCTTGAGTAAGCAAAACCTGGATATTTTGTGTGAATAAATTATGAATATTGGTTAATTTTGTCATTTTTTAGTCATTTAAAATAATATTTAGCAAATCTTAGATAATTTAGCAAATATCATTGGAAGATTTATCCATCCGATAATATTCCTTCAAATGACCATATTTAACTGATATTCAACCCATTTAATTTCTAGAAATCTAATTAAAATCATAAATTTCCTTCAATAAAGATCAATTTTCTTTAGTTGTTGACAAATTGGTATTTTTACTTATCCTTATCTTTAATAGATGTGAGCTTCCTAACTCACTTACAGTTATTAAGCTCACATCCCCTAGCGATAACTTATTGCCTAAGTTAATTATTTTGTAATATCAAATCGCGAATTTAAAATAATGTTGAATTAATTTTAACGGGAAATTTATATTTTTTACAGGAGAAGAATCTTTAAGATTATTGAAAAATCTTTTTTTCCAAAAATATAAAGGTTATCGGGATCTACCCTGATGCTGACCACAAATTTTCATATCTCAATTGAGATTGCTTGATTTAGAAAATCTTTACAATATAGCAGGAGAAAATTTTTGAAAACCTTTAGGACCGTTGTCAAGAAGGATAATCAAAGAGATTTTAAGGAAAGAAATCAATTTGATTGAGAATCAACCAAATAAATTCCTAATGGTGTTTGCAATAAAAGTTTACTTGGAGATTAAAAGTTTAAATTAGAAGATTTGTATGAGAATTGATATAACATCTGGTCCTAATACTAACTGCCCAACTAATATTCTCTCTTTGGGATAAATATCAACTCCAATATTTTAAAATTTAACGTGAAACGGTTGTGATCCCCGATAATAACGCTGTCAACGTGTGTTAAAAGTTTAGCTATGCAGTTAGAAATCTGGTGTTTGCAACAACGCCATTGTGTTTTGCCTTGAGTGTTTTCTCGTTTTTTCCCCAATATTCATAGTTAATATGACTAAACATTCGTTTTCCACGTTTCAAAATTTCGAAATTTGCTGTTGCCATCGACTATTAAAACCTATATTTATATAAAATTTTAAAATTAGATACACTTATCTTATACAGTTCTTATTGTGCTCACTAATATTGCTCAATCCATTTGGTTAATAATGTTCACAAGCTCGAATACAGAGATGACGGGAAATATCTCTAATTTATGTGGCATTACATACTGCGGGCTTTACATGAAATTTACACGATTTTATAATTTAAGTTTCCGAACTATTTACTTATCTTTTTCTTATAAATAGCTCCAAGCTTAATAGTTTCGTAAATAAATAGAGTGAAAATCATGAAATCTCCAATATTAAATTAAAACATTTTTAAAATTATATAAACATAGAACATATAATAACAGTTAGAAAATAATATCAATTTATTTTTGTGAAATATACTTGAAATATACATATATCTTGGAAGAAACAAAATTTAACAATAAGTAATACATAGAATATAAAAGTATTATATCAAGTTAGGAAACATTAATTTTAATCTGCACCACCACCACCACCTGAGTCACAGCCTCCCCCTCCAGAATCACAGCCTCCTCCTCCAGAATCACAGCCTCCTCCTCCAGAATCACAGCCTCCCCATCCAGTACTCCAACCTCCGCCTCCAGTATCACATTCTCCTCCTCTGCCAGTATCACAACCCCCTCCTCCGGAATCAAAGTCTACTCCTCCACAATCTACATTTCCTTCATATTCCAAGTTAGCAAAATTTTGTCCACCGGTTGCCGAAAGATGTACAACACGAACTTTTTGATGTTTACGAGATTTCTGTGTTCGAGATCTTTGTTTAAAAATACAAATTCCAACAACAACGGCGAAAAATGAAAGAAATATTGTTCCAAAAACTATTGCAAAAATTAACATATTTCACATTTAATTTTCATCATTCAAAATAATGCTGGATTCCAATTGTTGACCGTATGTGAGTGCAATTCAATGATGTTTGTTAGCTAAACCTTTGACCTTAAGTGCACAGTGCTTATGATCGATGTGCTTAGTCATTCAGATTTCAATAGTTGTGATTGACCACGTTCTTTCATTGATGACTAATCGCAACTTTTATAAGCCTTGTAAAGAAATTTCTCAAAAATATGAATTTCCTCATGAAAATGTTCCATTACTTACTTTTTAATGTTTCTGAGAATACCTTCAATTAAGGTCTTCCACATATGAGCTATTGACTTTTTGGAAATTTATGGAAAATCTTATTCAATGCAAGGCTAAATCTTAGTGTGTACTCAAAGTGCTTACCAGCGGCCAGTAAATAAAAGATTTATGAGTCTTTAATAGTTTTGAAAGTTATTTTTACAACTGATTTTAAAATCTGAAAAATTTAAAACTCTTTGTAAATCGTGATTTTGAAGTTGTGATGAAGCTTTAAAAAGGACTATTACGAGACGGCAAAGATTTGTTATATGCCTTATAATATGCCTTACGATTTTTATGACTATGAATTTATTTGGAATTATTTCGATAAAATGTAAGTTAGATTAATATTTTTAACTATGAATAAATAAGGAAATCACCAAAAACATTTATTTTTTAAAGACATTTAAGAAAGAAGCGGAGTAGTTTTTTAAGTTTTTGTAATGTTCTTTCTCCAGCTCATTTATATGACGAATTTTATAAATAGCGAAGTTATAAAAATTTACGAGAAATATATAAAATTCTAAAGAAATAATAACTTCAAAAATATTTTATAAATAGATTTTACGATGTTTTGTCGTCTTTTTATCGAAAACTCAAAGTAGAGTTGTCCGATTGAAAATCCAAAATTTTTTCTGCCATGAATTTTAATATATTAAAAATAATGATATGTTAACAATATGTTAATTACTTTCTACTTTCGGAATAAAAAAAGCTATATTAAATTTGCGTGTATTTTATATTATGTGTGCTGTGTTTGTATGTAAATTTATTTTTCTATCACTTTCTCAATTCCTATAATAAAACTTTTAACTTTCGGAACATTAAATTTTTGCACACAGGTAAGTTTGTGTGTTACTATAGTATGATTTTATCGATTTTTTTTGGATAGTAGAAACTTTTATATTTCGGATTTAGGTGTAATAACGACCAAAAATGTTCACACAGCCAGCCAGAGTGATAAATCATTCCCTACTCTGACTAGTCGAAAAAATAGCATTACACGATATGAATGTTTTGTCAAGTTTTTTAAATTTGCAAATTTTTCAATATTTTCTAACTTTTAACTTTTGAATATCTTTTTAATTTTAAATGACAATACAATGATTTGCTTTCATCCGACATATGGATTATTAAATTAGAACAAAGTAGAAAATATTTATTAAGTTTTTAAAATATTTAAAATTTTTAAAAAATTACAATTAAAATGTGCAGAAAAAATTTCTAAGATTTTTAAGTTTTTGGACTTATGACCTTCGACCCTTGTGAAACCTTGTAAGGTATGGTCCGACATGTTCCTCATTTAATTCATTTTTGAGAAAATCAAATGTTTTGACCCTTTGAAGGTTTTGACTCACCATGGTTGAACCCTCGAAGGTCTAAACAAAATACTTTTAAAAATTTTAAATAAAAGTATGACTCATGCTATGACTCATTGTCTTTTGTTCTCCCCAAAAGCGTGACTCACTCGGTGACTCATTTTCTTTGTTCTCCAATGCATGACGCATCCTAATGACTAAATTCCTAATATTTTTATTTTTATTTGTACAGTTACGTTCATTTTATTAACTAATATTTAGTTTAAATTATTTATTGTTTAAAACAATTGAAATTTAATTTTAATTCATTTAAAAAATCAATAGTTTATATCGAATTTCAATTAATTTAAGCTGTTGGATGTTATACAGCAAATTGTATTTTTTGCGGAAGTCATAAACATTTATTGTTTAAACTCCAAGCTATCTAAGGCGTCACTTTAGAAAACCAACAATGGAGAATATTCATTATATTCCTCGCATTGTTTTTAAACTTGACTTATGTTTTTGAAAAATGTTAAAAAATTATCTTAATAAAATTATTAATAATAATATAATAATAAATAATGAAAGTTTATATTGCAGTTACCATGCTTGTCAATATTATAAGGCCAGATAACTGCAGTCATAAATGAAATCTGAATTCCATGGAAGTGTTTGAGTACTTATGACTTCTGAGGGTTCCGGAACATGTCATTTTTTCAATCTTGAAGATTTATTTTCAGAATCAAGTGAATTACAAATTGAATTAGAAAGTAAACTAAAGCCGTACAATTATTTTATGATTTCAGAAGTTACCTTTTTTCAAAACATTATTTGGTTGAAGAAATTTTCATTTATTTCCAAATATTTTACATTTAAAAGAAATAATTGGGGATGAATTCTCAAATGCTGATATACATTTTGATGACATTCTCCTATAATGCTTACAAGAAGATTCTAAAATCATATTCAAGGACCTTATAGGTGTTAAGGTTCAAAATGAATTATATTACTTCACAATTCAGACTATCATGATGAGAATGACTTTGATACACAAGCGAAAATTAATTTGGAATTTGAAATAGAATCATTCCACTAAAAGGAAAATTTTACAAGTTTTTGGACAACTGCAAAAATCGCCCTAAACTACACTAAATGTATGGAAATCCTGGACCATTATTATTGAGCTTTCCAAATTTAAAGACCGTGGGCCCAAAAGTTAGTTGTAATTAGCTACATTTTAACTAAACAGAGAAATCATTTTGATCTAGAAAATAATGAAGATTTAATATCAAATCTCACAAATCTCGTGAATAATATTCATTTCATTATTTGCGCTAGAAATGTTGTAAGTGATATTTTCCAATAAATTATCTTGAAATTTGGTTATACTTCAATCTGAACTTAGAAGGTCAAGGCTAAAAAATTTGTGGAACTGTTGATCTGAATGGAAAAGTGAAAATTAAAATCTGTAAAGTTCATTTCCATTGACAGTATTTACCCATACGAAAGATATATTTCCAAATCCACAAGATCTATTCGACGAAGCCGATGCTGATACATGGACAGGTATAAAAATCTAACAATAATAAAGTGAAATTGTAAATCTAAATGATGAAAAAAATCCGTTCTTTAAAGAAAATATGTTTTGAAGTTATAATAATAACTGATTGTAATAAGCAGAAACTTGAAGGGAGTTCAGAGAATCAAAACAGGAAAAATAATTATTTTTGAAGGATTAGATTTTCAATACAAAGAGAAAAAATTGAAAAGCTTTTTGATAGTATTTAGCATATTACAGTACATTAAATTCTCGATAAGTGTCACACAGTTGCGGAACTTTTTTCGGTTAAAGTTTAATACATAGTTATTCACAGCAGCCGCTATTCAATGATAGTTTTATGTTTGTAGGCAAATATAACTGCAGGAAAAACCTTTCAGAAAATGATTGTAAATATTTTTTTAGTAATAATTTTTGGCCCCCTATAGTTTGTGGGCCCCCGCAACGCAGGGTCCTGCGTCCACTAGTTACGCCACTGTTGTCACATTTGATAATTGTCATACTCGATAGCGATTTTGCTGGATAAATCAAGCCCTCACAAAAATGAATCAAAAAATTGATTAAAATTCAATAACTGGCACTCCTTGGATTTTACGGGGTTTAATAAAAATTGATTCACTTCTAATGACACTTATAAACAAAGTATTGTATTTATAATCTTTGAATTTAATTTAATAAAAAAACAATATTTAAATAGTTATTAAATACAAGTGTTTATCGTATTAAAGACGAAATGGGCCATATTTGTACATTCCATGATTTCATATAATCAGTTAGTTATTACACAAATCTTACCATTTAAAGAACTGTATATTTATGTTATTTGAATGATGGAAGACATTAAAGAAAAGAAATGCCTTATAATAGAATTCTAAGGGTGTATAATTAGTAAGAGTTCGATGAATGTAAACAGATAACTCAAGAACGGATCTGGTTTTACTAGCAGTACATATGTAGAATATAGAACATGGAAGATTTAATTCAATAAAATGTAACCTTAGCTTTTTATTAAATTGGATCTAAAATGTTGTTCACAATGTAAGTTAATAAATATATTGTGTTATTTTTTGTATTTAATTAAATTTTTGAACCCTGAGTTATTTTTTGAACACTGGAGTAACATTTTGAATTTATTGTTTAATTTAATCTAGTTTTTTGATAATAAATGTTGTATTCTATATTTATTTTCTTTTTGTTGCTATTATTATGGGACAAATAAAATTCATCAATTACTACTATTAATTTGGGACAAGTTTTAATTTTTCAAAAATTTTCAGCAATATTTTGTTTATTTCCGTAGATTAAAAACAATATTTTTATAATAAATATAAAAAAATGAAAAATTTATCGAATTTTAGAACAAATTAAAATTTGACATTGTTTAAATAAATTACAAAATTCGATGAAGGTAAAAATATTAACCATTTCAAATTAATTTAAATGATACAATATTTTTATTACTTATTAATTGTCAGTAGTTATTGTAATCTATTATTGTAATTTATTAAATTTTCAGAAAAATCAATGATAAAATCAATTTCTAAAAACTTAATCAATTATTTCCGGAAAAATATTTCAATTTTTATTTAAATTTTTCTACTAACAAATTCTAATTATTTTTTCATATAATATAAATTTTATAAGAAATTGGGCAATTGAAAAATCGCAATTTTTCAATTTCAATTTAACCAATATCCAAAAATTATTGAACCGAATTCACAACTGAATTTCCTGTAATTATACCGGTATTTCAGTTGAGGAATTCTACGAACCTTTGCCCCATTCACATTCCATAATAATTAGTTTTTGAATATTTCCAATAATATTTTTAAATCTATTTTTTACGATTAAATAGTATTGGATTTTTGATTTAAAAGAATAAAAAATTTGCGTTTAAACTTTTACTATCCGTCAGTTTGGTACCCTTGGATATAAATATTTCGGTACTTGAATAAGGGATATCTCCAAACAATCTTTCCGGTTTTCATAGTGAAGTTATAAAGGACAGTCATTCAGTGATCATTTTATTCATTTTTTTCATTTATCCTTTTGAAATAATAATTTTTTATCCAACCTACGTCTAACTATCGTTCAATTCCAGATTCATCTATACGTAACTCAACATATTAAAGATCTTAAACATGTAAATAAAACTATCTTTAGGATTGTTTTAACATCATTCAAGGTTGATAGCATGTTCACTAAAAATTATCTGCCTTCAGTTGGTCTGTGTTCAGAACTTATAAAAGGATATGATAATTCCAAGAAGATAAAGTAGTAGTCAATAATATGTTTATAATATAATTAATCTGATGAAAGTTCTTGCAAAATATTTTGAATATGAATTATTTTAATATCAGCGCTTCACAATTATAAATAGAGCCTCCTGGTCCCTGAGTCTTTTTAGCAAAAATATTTATTACTGTGAACATTTTCATAATTGTAAAAATTTTGACAATTATTAAAAAAGATAATGTCGAATAAATATTTTTAGCCAAAAGAATTTCAATTAAATATTTAAATTTTATTAATTAATTATTAATATAATAAAAAATGTGATAATTTATTGTTTTGAATTTTAAATTTTTATCAATGAATTTAAAATGTAATTAAAGAGGATAAATTACCAAGGCAGCATCTGGGCATATTTACACTTTACTTAAATTTACATTTTAATTGGACTTTTGCCATTTGACGATTTATCATTCTATTTTGTATGAAAATTTATTCAAGAATAATTTGTTTACCTGACATGCATCAAAACATTCTCAAATTCCACAGAATAAAAAAACCCAGTTCAGTTGGTATACATGTAAACGAAAACATCCATGTCTAATCTTGTCTTCTTTCTCATTCCACCACATTTACCGTAAACCGAGAAACTTTGGATTTTTCACCCATCATTTTGGCGTCGGCTTAATTAATGTTAATATCCAAATTGCAACATTTGCCAAAGTCAATGTTAAAAATATTTAATGTTCCTGCCGCTACGGCCTATGTTATTTCGACGAATAATTTGACAAGTTAATCTACTGAATATATTTTCGTTAAAAAACGATTTTACAAATTTTTCGTTTACCTGTTTTCGTCGTTTTGCCATTATTTTATTTTAGATTGTAAGGTAATAATGAATAATAATGAATAATAATAATAATAATAATAATAATAATAATAATAATAATAATAATAATAATAATAATAATAATAATAATAATAATAATTATAATAATTATAATAATAATTATTATAATAATAATTATTATTTCATTTTTTTAATATTATTGCTATTAATGTTATTATTATTATTAATATTATTATTATTATTATTATAGCGAGAAAAATTTTAAAATAGAAATTATTTTAAAACCTCATTATTTATATAGAAACTACTTTTAATTTTATAAATAAAAAATAAATGTTTAAGGTTTTAAATTATACAATTTTAATGAATGATGAATGTTTGAAATGTTTATTATCGATATTAAATAATTAATAATTGCCTCAAAAAATATGGTTTTAATAATAATAATTTAAACAGTGGCGGAACTTCAAAATTTGGCGCAATGTAAAATATTTCCACTTAAATTTTTCGGTTAAAGTTTAATACATAGTTATTCACAGCAGCCGCTATTCAATGATAGTTATATGTTTGTAGGCAAATATAACTGCGGGAAAAAAGTTTCAGAAAATGATTGTAAATATTTTTTTAGTAATAATTTTGGGCTCCCGCAACGCAGGGTCCTGCGTCCACTAGTTACGCCACTGAATTTAAAGGTTATTATTATTTTATTTACAACTTTTACTGAAATAAAATTTGCATTGAGTAGAACTTATAATAATAATAATAATAATAATAATAATAATAATAGTGATTATTATTATTATTATTATTATTATTATTATTATTGCCGCCTTCTCTGTAATACATTAAATAACTCAATTTTGTTTGACAGCCTTTATTAAAATATACCGTAAATGAAAAAAAAATTTTTGTATTGAATGAAAAAGAAAATATCAATTTCATTATCTTAATACACGAAAACGGATTTGATTGACATTAAGGAAGCCTGTTTACTCTTTCATGACGCATTCAAGTAACGGAGGTGTTATACTCAACTATGAGTAATGAGAATGAGTAATGTCTCACAGTTTCGCTCTTACGAAAGCCACCATTGATACAGGCAGTTAAAGCTCCACGCAAGATATTAGTGGTTTTTTTATTACTAGTCAAACGGAGGCGCTAATCAAGGGAAAAATGAATAATTGTAAAATCTAATAGTATTTTATGGCAGATATTTTTTAATGCACACCATTTTTTATTGTACGAGTTCATTTTCGTTCTCTCTTTTCCTGTTATCTGTATTTGTCAGAGACTACTCGCAGAATTGTTGAGATGTTGAAATTAATAGAATATCCTCACGATGCCAGTGAATCATTATTTGTTTGTCTCAATTTCCTCTACAAAACTCATTCTGTCGGAGTTTTTTTTCACTAGGAAAATATCTATTTTTGAACGGATTTTCTATTTATTTGCATAATCCGTTTGATTTATACATAGCTCTACTATATATATCCTCTATGGACGTGTTCTTTTCCCTTACATTTTATCAACAATTATGACAGTCGGGTACAGATTATGTCTTTAATAGGAAATTTATGGTTTATTACTACAATTTATATTTATTCTATTTAATTAAAACAAATAATTTCCTCCATACATTTACACAGGCTGTACTAATACTGTGCTAATTGTATTCATTTTTACCTATAAATTTGCTAGCTTAAATTACACAAGTGAAATTCTGTATAATTTTTCAAAGAATATTCTTTTATCTTTTAATTGAAAATATTTTATAATAGTTTATTTCCAGATGAAGGCACCCAAAAATTCAACTCCATCCTTATGTAATAAAATTTTATTTTTAAAACACTCCGACGTTTTTGTGATTGGTTTTTAAGGCTGTTAGTAGAAGGGGAGGAGAGCTAGGTAAATGTGATGGCTCATTCCGCTTGGGAAATCTTTCCCTTATAGAAATTATTAAGGAATCTGGGTAGGGACATTTTCCATCCTTTTGCATGAAACAATGAAAGTTTTCTTTGGTATTTTTACTCTGTTGATAGTATTAATTTGTTTTTAAATGAATAATGAGTATGATTCTACTCATTGGAAAACATTCCGAATTTCTTCGGAATCATTTAAATCATTTACAACAAGATTAAGAATATGCAAGTGACAATAAACTTTTCTATACTGTTAATTTTCCCTGTCGTCAATGAACAGATTTGATTTAACCTGTCCAGTGAAGTTTCTCAAAATTACCTCAAAGAAAAAAAGAATTTTGTTCAAACTTATTTTCACAATGAAAATCATGTGCAATCTTCCCAAATGTAATAAACATTTGTGTTTATTGCAAATACATCAAAGCGCATAAATTATGTGCAGCACAGACAAATTTTATGGACAGATGATAAATTATTAGTTATATTATTTATTAAATTTACATTTTTCTAAAATTTTTTAAATAAATTAATTTTTGTATTAATAATATTTTTTAATTTAAATTTCGCATTTATTATGAATTTAAGATAATTTAGGATATGTTTTTTGAAAAAGGTTAGATTTATAAAATTGTCATTTAAATACATTTTTAAAATAAAATTTTTTCTATTAAAATTTTTTTATGTAATTGCAGTAAAATAAATGATTTTTGCCCTCCTGTGTGCATTCTTATTATAAGATTGTTATGTGTAATGCATGTGTGTTTGTACTTTATTTTTCTCACCAAATTTATTTTTCTGCTTTTCTACAGTAAATGCCCCTAATTGATACCAGTGCTCTTAATATTTGTCCTTTTTTTTCAAATAAGTGTATATTTTTTCTATATATAATTTACAGTCTTACAGTATACCTTAATTTATTGTTAAACATACCGTATTTTATGCACTTTGGCTTAATCATTGTTCGTTCGGTGAAATATCAGCAGGCTTATCATCAATGACTGAGAACATCCATTTTTGTTGATAGCCCCAATTATGTGTTTTCTTAATTTTAAAAATTTCAAAATTGTCTTCAAAAATTATTTATTATTACATTTATGATAAAACTTTTATCATTTATAATTTTATTTATATTTTAAAAAAGCTATATAGATTTTAAATTTATTATTCAAACCAAATATAGAAAAATCTTAAAAAACCAAACAAAATAATTAATTTACTTTAATAACTTATTTTATAAAAGTTAAATAAACATTTTTATTAAATTTGATAATTTTTATGTTTTAGAGACCTCTTCATTCTAAACAAAACACCATATGCATTAGAATTAACATACTAATTTTTAAAACATTCAAAACACAAGAATTCATATTATTTTGCACAATAACACAAATAAAACTTTTCGTCTACTGACGATTCATCCAGTGGACAGTTTATCTAGTGAAATGTTCATCCACAGACAGCTCATCTGATGATAGTTTATCCAAAAAAATTAATAATCTATCTATAGAGGTTTTATTTTATTTTATTTTTTTTATTCCTTTTCACTCATATACACCTAGGCACTACACCTTTGCACGCTTAGCGCCGTATTTGTCTGCACTGTACATCATGTAGTATCTTTGAATCTAGTATCTTTACGATTAACGGCAGTTTTCACATAGCTTTCCTTTCATACTTTATTCCCCAGTTCTGCATCAGTGGCGCCGGATAGTGTGTGATGCCCCGACACTTACTCTGATTTTGAAACTGGCGTTAAATCATTTACATTTCATTAAATATACATTCTATGTAGATGTATAATTTCCTAGATGAACCGCTTGGGATGAACAGTCCAAGGATGAATCTTCAACATACAAAACAAAACGCAACATTCACTGCATATACACTACTCATAAAACCTTTATTGTATTATATAATATTAATCAAACCCTTCAGTGACAGTGTTACAAAATGAAGATGACGGGTAGCCATGTTTATGTTAATATTATTATCTAAATAATAAATTAATTCATGAGTTTTACAAAATTTTGATTTTAATTACAATAAAAATAATTTCGATCATGAATAAAATAGATTTCGACAGCAATAAATCCAAATCTCAGATGAAAATGATGCATGTTTTACAGGGGAAATAAATTAACACTGTAAACACATTTCTTTCATTACTTTATTGTAGAAAAATAAATATAAAAACTTTTAATTATTTTTAATTAACGATAATTAAATTTAAATTAGTTTTCAAGAGTTTGTTTTTAATCTTTAGAAATCCGTTCAGGTCAGATTTGGCTCGCGTTTCACAGTTTTCCATCAACATTGGTATAGAATTGAAAATTTTGGTATGGGATGAAAAATTATGTATGTAGCGCTCTGTTATCAGGGAGACAGGTTTGCTGGATTTTTGTCGACAATACCCGGTTGACTAATGTATGCAATTCGTCTCTTCTTTATAGTCGAGATATTTTCTAGCCTATTTTTCATTATTTTCTACTTTCTGTCTTTTTTTCGTCGAAGAGCAAATGAAATAAAATTCAAATTAATTTTGTATTTAAAATTGAATTTTTGCATGAAAAGGAAATTTCAACATTGATGCATAAATTGTATAAAAATTATATTAATACAAATAAAAATTAATAATATTTTCTTTTAATTTTATCGATATGTTTACTGATAGCCTTCAAGCTCTTTTTAATAAATACTTAGATTGTGTTTTTATTTGGAAATTACAAAGGGAAATACACCATTAAGTAACATTTCCTACGATATAGGAAGATTAAAGTTTCTAATCTACATGATACATTGAGAAATACAATAATATAAACATACTAATTTTACATGTATGTTAGAAATCTCATGATTTTCCCAAATTAATTTGCTCTCATTGACTAAAGTACATAGAACTTTAATATGAGAAGATAGAAAAATAGGTTAAACACACAAACACAACATGTCTACACAACACACATTTCCTAAAACATAATGGCAAATGAATATAATGCGTCCAATCATTAAGGTGTATTAAAAAACTTTATAGAAAATATTCAAAATGACGGAATATGAATATAAACATAAACTTTTAAGAAATTGTTTTTTACTATTTTATTTTAAATAGTTAATAAATATTTAAACATTTTTAAATTAAAAATACTAAGACGCCAAGCAAATGAAATATATTTCAAGGAGGTGATCCTCATCATCAGTTTGTCATTATAATCTGTATCAAAGGTTATATTCGGAAATAATAATATTTATGATTTAATAATTTATTTAAACAATCTCAATAAATCCATTGCTGATTGAATTTTAATTGTAAGAAATTGTAATTTAACCGAAAGTGCCTTAAATAAAATTTTTCCCCATTATTTAAAATTTAATCAAAAATATTAAAATTACCAGTTGAGTTCATTTGAAATATAAAATAAAAATATAAAATATAAAATTTTATTTAAGGCACTTTCAGTTAAAATACAATTTCTTACAATTAAAATTCAATCAGTAATGAATTTATTGAGATTGTAATTTAACCGAAAGTGCCTTAAATAAAATTTTTTCCCATTTTTTAAAATTTAATCAAAAATATTAAAATTACCAGTTGAGTTCATTTGAAATATTTATCTTTATTTAATTTTCATTATAACTGTTTAACAAAATGATAAATAGATCTACTGATAATTAAAAATACCTTAACAAATAAATGAACACAGTGGACACGATTCTTATATTAAAATTGAAAAGAAATTAATCTTGGAAGTTTAATTACTTATATTAAATTTAAATGTAAAAATCTTTTAATAGTAGATAAGTACGAGTCAGTCGCATGACGAATTCTTCAATGCGTGTTCGCGTGCTCGAGAATGCCAGAAGGCGACGAATGAAGCAGAATGGAGAATTAATAACTCGAAAAAATAACATTTTTTGAATATTTATTCTAATCAATTATATTTGTAAAACATATCTGAACATTAAAATAACAATCAAAATTTAAAAATCATAAAAAGGTTGAAGAAATATTTTTAAAGTTTATACAGCTTTTTATAATGAATACTTTGAATAATTCGCCACCATTTGAATTTATCAAATTAAAACTAATGTATATTGAAAGGAATAGTGATAAATAAATATTACATAATTAATTAAAATAATCTATTATATGATAATATGTGAATATCGTAGTTTCAAGACCAGAAGTTAATTTTGATATTTGATGGTTGTTTTTGAATGTTAGTATGCATGTGTGTTTGCAGGTATTCTGTATCAATAATTAGAAAACCAATAAGCTCCTTTTTAGATATTACGCAATGAATAGCAAGCTGGAGATTTGTTTTGAATAGTTAAATTTGGTATAACTACAGCTCATCTTATTCACTGCCATCCATCATATTATCCATATTTAGACGGCATATAACCAAATACACTCACATTAAAATATAAATGAAAAAATTATTCATAGTTCAATAGTGAAATGAATGGGGATTAAGGCATGTAGCACAATTTAGCTATCAAATACAGATTCCCAAATGCCCTCTACAACCCATTCATATGGATTTGACACTTAAATTGATTACCTAATGCACATAGTCATCATCAAAAGTATACCTGATTATGTCATCGTCTAAGGCTTCAACTGTATGCTTGCATGTAACTAATGTTACAATTACCAGTTCATTATTTATTGAGTTCTCTCTAAAAACCTCACTATCACGCTTAATCTTCGTATAACTTATCCAAAGGATGAAGTGTTGTAGGGGTTACTATCCCAATCAGTGAAAATTAAAAATTGTGCAATAAAATAAGTGCTAGATGTTGCAAAGAAATGAGTATACCAAAAATTTAATATTCCACGTTTCACCTAAATTCTTGGTAATTTCATTATCAGTTCACCCGAAGGTTCAAATTCTACCAGTATTTTTTCGATACAATATGATTTCACAGAATTTAAAATTCAACTTCCAGAAAGCACTGGGCATATTGATAATTACAGAATGAGAATTGTAATATAGCATTCTAAATGTACGTGTAAGAATTCTAAGTGTAAGAAAAGTTGTGGACACATGTAGTTTCTATAGTGAAAGGGGTTTGTTCCAATGCCAAAACAAGTAAAGAGTTTTTAGAAAAGCATTGGAATATAAATTGAGGTTTAACACCAAAAAGTGTTCCTTGATTAATTTCCATTAAATAAACAATTAAGTAAACAATAACAACAAGAGATAAACAAATAAATCAATTTAATACAAGACTTAAATCACAAATCTCTGGCCAAGTACCTCAATATTCCGAATTAAAATTTGATAATATAGATAAATAATGATAATAAGAAAAGCATATGTACACAATAATCACACAGAAAATCAAGCGTTCCGATATATGAATGTTAGAACTGCGTCCTGTATTAGAAAACGGAACGCGTTTTTATGGGGATACCGTTGAAAATGCGCATCTATAAATACAAAACCCATCATTGCTATGATAGAAATCTAAATGTTATTTGATAAGAATTCAATGGTCACTCGAAACTGGATTTAGCATCTGAAAAACAATAAAAAGGAACAGCTGTAAGAATTGCCAAGAGTCTAATCCCTCGATAATGAGGATAAATAAATGCGTTTCAACAATAGAGAACTGGTTCATCGGTTTATGGACATCAAACTATTGGAGTTTCTCCAAGATAACCGCAATTCCTAAATGGATTGATATTGGATGAATTGAGCTGACCCGTTGGTGGATTATCATAACAATGACTCAACTGGCTTTCATAATAGTTTCCATTTGGTGGAGGAGGGAAGAAATCATTGGGGTTATTCTGAGGATAATAATTGTGCTGATTGTTGCACATGAGTCCACAACGCTGCTCTTGAATATGTTGTTGGTCTTCAGCACAAATATCATAGGTAGCATCTTCATCTGTATAGTTAGACTGGGAGAAGTATGATGGGGTAATTTGCATGTAATTTTTAGTTGGGATAGATGAAGAATTCTGCCAGCCTTTGATTGAATTTGAATGAACTGATGTGTTGCAATCATTGCTGTGGTCATCTTCTTCCATTTCTGATTTGTCAACTTCTTCATCTTCTTCCAAAAGACTAGTTGAATCATCATTCTGACCAGATCTGGTAATTGATTCATATTTATTATAATCTCTCGCTGAATTACCAGATAGTCTGAACAAATAAATCAAGTAAAAAATTATGAGAAAAAGGTTATTGGTAAATGCAACTTTTCCAAGTTTTCACTCTTAAATTTATTTTTATTTTGTTTAGCAAGGCTTTATTAAAACAACAAATAACAAAAGCAGCATGAGTAAAAATTTGAATGTGTCCCAGAGGCAAATCGAAATAAGATTAAGGTTCATTATGTTTTCAATAACATAAATGTCCAAAACATATTTATGAGGCTTGACATATATACACACTTTAACACTAGATTTACTGACATTAAATTGCAATTTGACGGGTGTCGGTAAATACAGGTATATACAACATATTTCCGCTACTAAAACGGCGACAAAAAAGGATGGTGATATATTCGCGTATCATTGTGTCAATAATAACCAACATAAACAATTTGGAAAAAATAATATTTCTCTTGTATTTTTAATTTTAAAAATTGAATCCGTCAAACTGACGGGTTCCGTAAATCTAGTGTTAAGCATAATAAAACGTCTTTTTGCTATTTGTTGATTATTACTACGAATGATGTGGTTTACTAATTTAATAATTAATGTCTTATTTCAATAAATACTTTTCTTCTCCGTTTACCGCAATAATATTTTATTAATTTAATAATAATTTTTATATTTTCTCAAACAACAAATTTTTTTTTTAATTTTGAGAAAGATTATGATTTCTTAAATTTATTAAATCAAAATCTACCACGAAAAATGTCCACTTTTTCAAATTGTAATTTGTTTATCCTCTAATGTAGTTTGGAGAGGTGTTTTCTTCATAATGATTTATCTTAGAGCAGAATTGAGACATCATCATTATCCAAAAACCTTTATAATTTGATTGAACTTTTATCGTCAAAGCAACTTTTAATACGGTAATTGCTGAATTTAGTTTTAAAAATCTATTTTTGGATGCTTAATTAAAATTATACAGACAAACAAAAAACTTGAATGATTACATGCCTATTTGAAAATATTACAGGGCAAACGCATTAAATTTGCGTTATTACGTGACGATAAGAAAGCTGATAATTTTTTTCATTAATTTATATAATTGGTTTAAACAAAATTTTGACCATAAAACATTTTCATGCAATAATTATTTTAGGATTTCATGTTAACGAGTGTAAAACTGATTTTTGTAATTCTAAATAAAAAATAGACAATGAAAATTGGATGATTTTATTCATAAGGATTCAACTAATTTACATTTTACATTTATTTTAGCATATATTTTGATATAACAAATTCGTTTTTACTAGGAAAACTCTTCACAATTTCTGTCCACATGTGGCATTACCATTAAGTACCACGGCGCCATCAAGACCAATTATGTGCCTGTGGGCACTAAATGAAGGTATTCGTATAACCAATGTTTGTTATAATATTAACGAATTTCGTTAATAATTTGAATTTGTTTGTCGGCCAAGTGGAATTTATTCGCGAAATTACAATTTTAATAAAAAAACTGAAAGAGGAGGTTTAAGCTGAGGACTGCCTAGTGCTCCATTGAGATTGATTTTACTGAAAATATAGATTTCTCCACAAATGTTTTCCGATGAAAAAGAACAGAAATTAAATTTTTAATCACTTGTTGATTGTTTTTATTTACGGTTAAAACATTGTTTCATCTAAATAACACATATTTCTTGTTTTTAAAATTTTTTTATTCTATTTAAAATTCTATGATTGACTTGGTTTAACTCATGTCTTTAATGGAAGATTGAAAAATTTTCAATCACAGAGCGGGATTCGCTAAAGCCGACTCTAGGCTATAGTATCAATGAACAGTTTTTCAAGAGTAAAAGGAATTTTTATGTTTAAATTTTAATGTTTTTTTAATGTCTTACCACGTGAACAGGATATATTTTTGTGAAACAGCTTTGTTAATTCCCATACAAAGCAATTATTATGATTTTTTGCTTTTTATCCCATTAATCGCAATTTTTGAAATGTAACTATTTGATAACGTTTTTTGAACTTTCAAGTTAATCCAAAGAAAATCGACTTTATTAACACTAGAACTACCAAAAAAATTACTCGTTTTAATTAATGTTGGTATAAGTAGCCAAAGTAAAAGAAAAATTTTTCTATAATTAAGCAAACACAAAATAAAATTCATTATAAATAACATAATTCATAAAAAAAATAAAAATTTGATAATGAATTAATGATAAAAAGTAAAACGAGTCATTTTGACTGGTTTGGTAGTTCTAGTGTTAACTCTTTTGATTCGACTTTTAAATAGTAACGTTATGCTACCTGCAGTGGCGTAACAAGGGCTTGGCATTGGGCCGGTTGTCAAGGGCGCTGCTAAATCTCTAATTTTTAAATTTTTATTTAAATAGATATTTCACTTTTACCCTTGTATTGCTATATTCTGTATTAACGCAACAATATCCAGTTTTATCCACAAATTTATTTAGTATTATTTAGTAAATAATAAACTGTAAATTAGTATTGTTCCTGTCTTTGCATTTTGGATATCCACGTTGTATGACTGTCACTGTCATAAATAAAATAAGAGAAATTCAATTATTTTTTTCTAACAAAGATAAAATTTGTGAATTTGTCGAGGGCGCCAAAAATAAATTAGCCAAGGGCGTCGAAAACCCAGTTATGCCTCTGGCTATCTGAACTAGATAGAAACATGGGAATATTTATACCTGCTGCGCTGTTAATAATGAAGGTCTAAATTTGCATTGTTTCCGTATGTTCTAACGTTCATATGTCACTAAAATTAAAAAAGAAGCAAAAATTGTATTTAATGATATTTAATTGAATATATACATTTTTATTTTTTAAAATACTTTAAAAAAACTGACCCGAAAATTCGTGTCAAATAAAAAATATTGATCTATAGTCTAAAAACAAATAACAGATCAATAGTGAATAAAATAAAAGATATTATTGAATTTTTAAAAAAGCTTCATGAACATTATCAAGGGACCCTAGCACAACAAATAACTGTTCAATTTTTTAAACCGATTTCATAATTTGTGAAAATAAAGTTTTAAAGCTAATTTAATTCTCTAAAAAAATGTTAAATATAAATTTACATTGCACTACTATTCGAAGTGTTTCCGTTCGATATGTGGCTTGAAACCATTGAGGATACGTCGACAGGGTATCCATTCATTGCCATTTGTGTCGTACTATTTACTCCGTTTGATCCCAGTAAATATGGATCATCGGATAAATGAGTCATGGACAACATATCATGGGGTGGAGGCAAAGCAAAACTTGACGCAATAGAAATAGTATCGGACTGTCGACCCATGGAAACCATGTTGAACGGTATGCATGAATAATCAATATATCCTAAAAAATATTAATATTTAATATTAAAAAAATAATGAAATGTATTTATTAATTTATTTTTCATTAATATAATTAAATTAATTTATATGGAATTTAAGTGCACTATCTCTGGTGAATATTGATTTATTTATAAAAAAATTTAAAAATTATTTTTATATATTCATAGTAAAGTTTTGACATGTAAAAAATAATATGGATAAACATAGTATTTACTTTTTATATTTTTGGGAAATTATCTACAGATAAAATTAAATTTATCAATTAGACCAAGGGTACCTGGACGAAAACCTTTTAACATATCAGAGCTTCCTGGGAATTTTGTTAATAGATTTGTTTTATAATAAAAAATAATAGATGTAAGAAAAGATTTTTATAAAGATCTCCACCAAGTTAATTTTTCAAAAAAATGAGAGAAATGTCCTCCTCGTGAGAAAGGCTTGAATCATTTGTATCAAATATTGGAAACAGTGAACAAACTAGTGATATAAATTTTTATTTGATTCTGAACTAATTTTGGTCAACGGACCCATCTAAACTTACGGTAACTATGTAAGTGAATTAAAAAATAGTATTATTCTAGGAACTGTTTTAAAATATATTTTTTAAGAATTCATAAATTCCAAGCACTTGCTGATAGGATCACAAATCACTTTGAAAGATTATGCGAACCAATCATAAATCAAAGCATTGACATGTCAATTGCAAAATATTACGTCACTGATTCAAGCTTCAAACTGATGACGACAACAGTGAATGAAATAAAAAACTTTCTAAATTAATATCAGATTTTGAAGGCTACCAAAAATCTTGAAGAGCTTATATACGAAAAATTATTTAAAAATTTTACATTCAATTTTAGGGGAAGTAAGGAATATAAAGGTTAAGGACCCTCGATTTATATTATCTATGAAACAATTTAAAGTCAAAAAACGTGCACATTTCAACAATTTGTATACCCATTACATATTCGAAATTTCCGAATACATTAAAACAAATTTGTCGCTGAATTCTTACTCAAATTTGGAATGTAGAATACAATGCAAAAATCTTATCTGGTTAATTTCAATAAAAATATGTATACAATTGCATGTTAAAGATTACTGAGTCCATATTGTAGATTTTCAAAGATCCCCGCCCCAACCTAGGACATTGAATAATATATTCTAATTTTCAATGAATATAATTTTGAATTATCATACAAATAAATTTTATAAATCAGTAAAGAAATTAATTAACAAAATATTTTTATAGATAAAAAAACACACCTAAAATTATTCTAAGGAAAGACTCATTATTCCAAAAAACAATTTCCCCTAAAAACTGGCCCGCAATCGAATGCAAAGCGCTTATTTTTTGATATTTCTATTAACAAACAAACTGGTCGTTGGGAATTCGAGTTTTCGTCGGAATGTCAAGAGATGGATTGTGAAGACATCAAATTCAGTAATTGGTTTCCCAAAATTTCAACAGATGAAACAGCTGATACTTCATAGACAGAACATTTGTCCTTGGGAGTCAAGTTTGGTCATTTTAATGGCAATTCTATATATCAAATGGGAATATTTCGCAGATTGACTTGGATAAAATGCTAATTAATTATGTTTTCGGGAATTTGTTGTTAAATTGATGGAATCGTAATTTATTTTTGCAAAATAAATGTTTTTAGAAAATTTTTAAAAAAACAATTACTGGAAAATTTTCTAAAAAACAAATATTTTTCATGAGAAAAGTCTGATTTTGGTTAAAAATAAACAATATTATAAAAAAATATTTAAATAAAAATATAAAATTTAATACAATATTTAACAATGTTTTAATATATAACTTTTTGTAAGGCGCGATATAGTATGGAAGCCGAGAGAGTTTGAAGAGATAATGTCATTGTTCATTATTTTTTATGTAGGGTCGTCGAACCATCTATCATATGAATTTAAAAACATAAATTTTACAAAACAATATATTTCAAATTAAAAATAATTTGTTTTTTCGACACATTAACTCAAAAATAATGATAATAATAATAATAATAATATTATTATTATTATTATATTATATTATTATTATTATTATTATTATTATTATTATAAGAACTTTCAATTTTCACTTCTGATTTCAGTTGACATTGTATTTATAAAAAAATTGACTAAATCGGTATTCATGAATTTTCGGCACTGCCTTTTTCAAGTGATTTTGATCCAAAATAGTCAATTCTTTAATAAATACAATAATAATAATAATAATATAAAGTGATGATTTCTTGGTAGCAGCATTTATTATTTAAAATAATAAAATGATAATTTAAGCCTTTTGCTGCAAATAATGTATTTAATGAAAAAATTTCGACTATAAGATAGTCCTTGTCAATCTCCAATAATAATAATAATAATAATAATAATAATAATAATAATAATAATAATAATAATAATAATAATAATAATAATAATAATAATAATAATAATAATAATAATAATAATAATAATAATAATAATATACTTTTAAAATAGAATTTAATATATAATAAAAAGTTCAGTTAAATTTCAAAATTTAGATAAAAATAAAAATTGACAGATCAAAGGAAAATTCATTAAAGTTGTAAAAGTTCTTCGACACAATGAATGATTGCGAGACACAATGATTCAGAATCCAAAGACCAGAGATAAAACTGTCAATTAGGGCACGGTGGGATTCACTTTATCAGCCTGAAATTACCGATGAATTCGGGGAGAAATGAAAGCAAAATAATCTGATGGAAACCAGTAAATAATCTGATGTATGTATATTCCTCTTAGAGAACATTAATCTCCACGAGAGGGATGTCGATGATTAATCTAGTGATCTATTGAAGTCTGTTAGAACTATTGTCTCGTTGAATTATTTCTGTATATGAAATCTAAACGGGATTTCTATGGGGTTATGACGCCATAATATCAGCAATTTCTGATTCCTAAACAACATATTATTTGGCAGACTCATTTCTAGAAAGTGGTTTGTTTTGACTGAGGGATTATCTTTTCTATTTCTATTGTTATTGCCTGAGACTTGCGGTGAATTGAGTTTTGTCATTTGTATCCGTTCAGTTAGGTTATCAATAAATGGAAACAAACATTGGATAATGAGACAATAAAGGGATATTAAAGATAAGATTTTAAATGTATATAAATAATAGGTTAAAAGTAATCATTATTCAAACTATATTTATAGTAAGTTCCTTCGATGATTTGCAATGACTTACAGCTGAGTTTAAGGCAATGTCAATATTGAGGGGTATTTTCCTCCTCTTTTCATATTTTAAATTTTCATCATTAATGTGTTTATATACTATTTATTCATTGTTTTATTAAATGATAATTGAAAACATTTCCATAAAAATTAGGAGTAAGATCTAAACTACGTGGTAGGTGGTCCTTTTTAACAAACCCTTTGGATCAAATAAGCCGCTTCATCACACAATTTGGATAAAATTAATGTTGTAATCAAAATTTATAGATCTTTCAGCCTCCTTTTCAAACACCCAGAAGACACTCAACATTTCATTTATCAGACAAAAGTTGTTTTATCAAGCCACATCTATTTTCAAATCATCTCAGCCGTTACTAAAACATTGAACGTGATAAAAAGCTTTCTAGCTCATCATTGGTCTTAATTAAAAGCCGTGCTGTTTCTTAGCAAACATTTAACCCAATAATATTCAAATAATCTGCCATATTTTCAATATATTTTTTATCTCCCCCCCCCCTAATTTTTTGCTTTTTAAAAATATTGAATAATTTTCTATACTTTTCAAAAAAATTGATAAGTATTCAACCTTAAAAAATAGATTTCTTTCTTATTTCGAAGGGTTTTTAGGTTGAACATGTATCATGATTGATAATTATTTAATAAAATTAATGAATATAAAAGTCAACTAATTCATTTGTTTTGAAATGGTTAGATCTGAATTTAGAGTATTCAGTACATTCAGTACACTGGTTTGTCCAAACCCTCGAATTAAAGAAATGGATGATGTATCCGTTAAATTTTAAAAAGACTTATTGATCAGAAGAGAAACTATTTCCTTACTATTTGAAAAATTACTTTTAAAAATATTAAATTAAATTATTATTAATTAAAAGTAAAACATTTTTCTACGTTCGGTTATAATTTATAATATAAGAAATCCAAAAAGTGATAATTCAAAATTTTAATACTTTAGTGCCCAAATCTTTATTTAACTAAAAAAATTATATTATAATCACAAACACACTACAACTGCTGAGCCAATAGTCACGACAGATGTGTATATCAGTTCACCGCTGTGCACTAGCCCCAATGATATGTGTTCCCTTCGAGTGCAGACAGGAGCGGTCGAATTACATTCAAATAATTAAATTATTGAACAAACTAACGGCAAGTCTTTTAATTACTGTTATGCACAATAAATATAAATTCTTAAAAGTAAAAGTTATTTAATATTTAATTTGTAGAGATTAATGCCAATGTCCAAAAAAGAGATTAAGCAAATTAAGTCACTTCTAAGCCACATAAATTTGATTTATTGTCAATATTAAAACAAAATTACTTTCATTCTATTTTAAATTAGTATGAAAAGTTTTAATTACTTTTAAATAAAAGAATTAAATACCGACTTTATTGTGAATAAAAATTGTATGCTATAAAGTAAATAAATGGGTTGATTAGAAATTTTTATGGCTGGTAGATCCTCTTATGATCCTGGTGATAGTCAATGGACTTCTTTACGCAACATTTCTAGTTCCACTTTCATAATTAAACGGAAAAATTATTTTTTTAATTTATATTACTTTATAAATGTTTGGTCATAATTTCTACGCAGTTGTTAAATCTATTCAAAAAATTATCAAACGAAGATAAGAATGATTAAAACAAAATAAAACAAAATTGCCAATTATCATTGAAGTTAATGGTAATTCAAATTTCTTTATGTAAATATTGAAATGAATTTTATTTTTCGTTCTGAAAATTGGCGTCAGTGATTGAATTGATAAAATATATTAATCTCAGAGAGTGTCGTAAGATTTACAATTAAAAATTGTTTAATAATTATCCCAAATTTAGCAATTATTTATTTTACTAGAAATCCTATTGAGTCAGGAGAGGAAAAGAAATGTTTCTTCATATTTCTCTGGATACATTGTAAATCCGAAAACAGATAAAAAATAATTACCACACAAACAGGATGAATCAGATTGAACAAACAAAACAAATTCAATGCCATTTTCTAACATGAGAATTCAAAAATAATCGTTATAATTCTCTGAGACAGGAATCCGAATTTTTTAGAATTATCGATTATTAGACTTCCTTTAGGAAAATAAGAAAAATATAAAAGTGGATACAGAAATGATACAAAATAAATTCAATATTTCATTACTTGATGCATTAATTAATTATCAATTAAAACAAACGGAAAAGGTACATATATCCAATAAAATGGATGAAAATTTTAATTTATAAATTTGAAATATTTCATTTATTTATTTATTAATTTCGTTTTTTTTCAATCAGTAAATTTTTTTTATCATTTTCACCATTAATCTTTTCTCAATTTTCTTTATCCTTTTTTTCGTTTTAAATATACATCAATATTTGGTTTTAAATTTATCAGGAATTTTCAGTACACTCTTTTCAAAGTGTTTTAAGAAAAGGTTTCCATTTAGTAAACTGGAAACCTTCAACACGTACACTAGAAATACACTTTAAATTTTATTTATACAAGAAAATTTTTTATTTAGTTTATCTGATTTTTTGTAAATCAGTTTTGATGAAAATAATCCGTCGAAGCGGTTTTATGTTCGGGTATCAGTTCGTCTTCGATTTCACGAGACAGTCCGGATTCTGGCACTCGGTCCTCCATCAGAAAATGCATGGATTTACAAGGTTGTCCCCTTATAAAAATTTTTTTTATTTTTTATCAAAAATCTAACGTAGTACACGCATAATCTTGCACAGGACACTACGGAAAAAGAAAATAGAGACTATTAATGAAAAATACATTTTGTTGAAAAATACAAAAATAATTAATGTAATTATTGTAAAGCTGTAATTTTCATTTATTAGAAAGATTATTAGAAATGTTTCATTAGTGTTTTACTTTTCTGTCAGCTTTGTTTTTAGTCTAAAAATACTATTTTGTTGAAAACAAATAATTTATTTCTATTATAATCCTTTTATTCATTATAATTTTATTCATTAATAGTTATTTATAAAAAATTTAATTTTTCAAATTTAAATTTTTATTCAAAATTATTTAACTTTTTTTTATTAAAAATAATTTATTAGCCAATAAATCATTATTCCAATAACTGTCACATTGTTAGCACATGTTAATCAATAATGTATATTCATTATTCCCATGTTTATTACCATTCAATAATAATTGTCATTTTTGAGTGATTCCCATTTATAATGAATAACATTTGAAGGGATAGAAAAATTGCAGAGAGATAATTAATTAGTAAAAATATATTATTAAAAGTAGCTTTGATCTGTCAATATATTTTCTTTACTATATCCTATACCATAAATTGCCACAAATTTCGGTTCCAAGGGTGGCTAATTGATAAAAATATTGATGGTGGGTGACTGATATTGAAATTAAAATTTCTGAGATAAGACAATAATAAAACTGTTTTATGTTGCATATGCAACAGTGTATTTAAACAACGGATATTATATAGTATATATTTTAATTTTTTTACGTAAAGACAAAGAAAATTTTCTATAATATTTGACATTTTAAAAATTAATTTTTATTCCCACTAAAGCCTTGCATAGCATACTTGCAGTAACATTTTTATATTGTGTTTCATACGATGTTAATGCTATACACAAGAATACAGTCAAATTATTATCTGTCAACAATGTTTCGTTTTGATTACATTGTATGCGTGTATTTACTGTACTCCGAAACTTACTAGATCAGAGTTTCCCAAAGTGTGGGTCGCTGAAAAATTTTAAAAGCTCGTACCGGGCCTTGGTCAAAAAGGTTTGGGAAACACTGTACTAGATTAAAACCAGTTTAAACCCCTAAACAGCAAAATAAAACTGTGGTAAGCTGAAAATAGCCTCACAATCGACGCATTGACCACCTGTCCTATACAATCATAATTCCATTCTACAGGGTCAAATATAAGTTCTAATTTTTCTCTTATAACTATATATTTCGATTTACAAGGAATTGAAGATCGGTTTTGTTGACTTCATTTCCTAAATAGATACCGAATAAATTTAGATAAACCACAAAATATATAAACCAAAAAACCACATAAAATAATTTCTAACCTTTACGTTAACCGGGGTATAATTATAATTTAATTATAAATATATATAATAATTATTATAAGACTCAAGCATTCGTTTCACGATATATCATCAGGTAAGATATAATAATTATAGAAATTATAGATTTTTGAACAAATTATATATCAAATTTTTAATAAAAAATATTAATTATTTATTTATAAGAACTTTTTTTTCAATTTCACCACTGATTTTTTTTCCTTTGAAAATTCACTTGAAAAAGGCAGTGCCGAAAATTCACGATTATCAAAAACATGGATATATGTACTGATTTATAGTCTTCAAGCTCTATTTTAATAAATGTATATATTTAAAATTATAATTGAAAGAACTTTTTTCAAATTTCACCATTGATTTATTCGATTTCTTCGATACATTGATATATTTACTGATTCATAGTCACGCTTTTTAATTAATACAATATAATTCAAATAATATATTATATTTTAAAATTTTTACAATCAAATAACATTTTAAAATATTGAAATTTAATTTAATAATTATTTAATTTAACAACATCAATCCATACATACAATATACAAAAATTTATTTTAAAACATTTAAAACACAAGTAAACACTGCATTTTGCATTTTTAATTTTCGGATTCAATGACTTTATCAATAACGCTTCACAAATTACACGTTCCCAATAATTATTGAAATTTTTTAATAAAATTTTAAAATCAGACATACCTATTTTACTCTTACAACCCTTATTGTAGCTCACTAATATTGATCAATGCCTTCGGTCTATAATGCTCTCGAGCTCGAATACAGAGATGACGGGAAGTCCCTCCAATGTATTACACCCATTACATGTAAACTGATAAACGAGATTAGAAGAAAATTCAACCGGAGTTTTAGACTTATTAATAAACATATTGCGTACTTTACATTACTTTACTTTAAGAAATAATAATAATAATAATAATAATAATAATAATAATTATTATTATTATTATTATTATTATTATTATTATTTTTGACCATTGAACAAAATTTTGGTTTAAGTAAAAAAATCGTCCTCAACTTATTCTTTTAATCTTCAGTGTACAATCTTCAAATACATAAAATGGGATGCGTATGTCAACCAATGAGAAACCGTTATTTCATTGTGCTGACCTTGAATTAGTGGGCAATGATTGTGTCAATCTAACACGTGGTTTCCAAACTGTATACAACAGGTAAATTAAGACATTGAAAATTCACTGAACATACTAAAGTGCTCGAAGAATATAAATGGATTTCCTATTTTTTTTAAATGAGACAGTTGTAAATGAACTCTTACAAATGTAACGAATCATTCATAACTATTAAATAATTAAAACAAAAACAACTGTTGAAGTCTCATTCATCAGACAGAAATACTGTGGAAAATTAGTAGATTTATTTCAACCAATTTCATAGAAAACTGAAACACGAGTGAAATACTAGCGGAATAAACATTAGAGATTGAAATGTGTTGGAATTCGAGACAGTGGGCTAAATGGGAATATTATATTGTTCTAGATAAATGCGCCGTTCAACACCAACCATTGTGACATGACTCAGTTGGTGAAAATGGTGACAGAAAATGTCATTTACTTATGTAAATTGCGATGTAACTTAAATATAATTATCACTTATAGGTTACATTAGCGGCTTGTCTGTTTAATATGACGATATCAAAGACTTTTGCAGCCCCCAGATGTAACTGATACATATCAAAACTCACCTTAACAGTTAATCATTTGTTTCATTTTCCATTATATTTTCCAGTTATCTGATTGGTTAATTTAGAATCATTCAAAAAGTGTATTTGCAAATCCTCCAGCACTCCCGACACCACAAACGTTCATCCAATAATAAAACGGGCGACTACAGAAAATCTATCCCATTTATTTCGCTTAAATGTAACTAAGGATCCTTATTTACAATTGTCAAATAACTATTGAAAATCTGTCATTTAATTTTCAGTCACACAATTTCAAAAGTACAAATTTTAAAATAATTTTAAAACTTGAAAAATTTTAATTAATAAAAAATAAAAAAAAATCTTCGAGTGTAAAAGCAATGTCAGAAATTTTCATTTTATTATTTTATTTAATAACTGGATTTACAAAATGACTAACAATATTAAATAACGTTATCGAAATGAAAATTTGCGTCAAATGAAAATAGTGAAAATTAGGGGTACAAACAAATTCTATTTAGTTTGACAAAAGAAATCTCTGGGGAGATTTGAGTTGTAATTTTACAAATTGTACCTGTTGTAATTATTATTTATGGATAACTGATACGATTAATTGCAGTAAATAAATATTTTAAAATAAATATTTGAACTTTGTAACTAAATATTGTAACTTATTTATTTACATTTTATGTAGAATTCTAAAAATTCTAAATTTATCATCTTTTAGAGATAACGATAGCTATTTTTATTATCCGTTGTTTTTGTTATTCGGTTTAAGGACTAAGTTAATTTTGTTTTAATACACCAATCCTTGGCTTTAAGGAGTTCCAACACAATACCAGTTATTTAATGCAGTGAAAGTTTTGATGCACATAGTAAAAGATACCCGAAAAAACATTTTGATCATATATATCCAGTTATGAATGTTTTGAAATTTCAGCTATAAATGATATTTAAAGAAATATTTGTGGACATATATTATTCATTATGTTTAGCTTATAGAACATAAGATAGGGAGCTATAAACATAATTCAAATTTTCGATAAAGTATTCAGTATAAATACCAAATTCCAGAAACGGAACTGATAATTAAATCGAAGGATGGGTATAATGGTGATCAAGATGAAAATAACCATAATTATGAAAATAATTTTCAGTAAGTAATCCACAGTAAGTGCCAATGGTATCTTTACCAATTAACTTAATATATTTGCTAATATTTTCTATTCTTATTTTTGTTCCTTTTGTTTTTATTTTGTTTTTAATTTGAAAAATTTAGAATATGATTTCTGTTAGATATCAATTAATTATAGTTGTTATTAATATAATTATTAATCAGTATCATATTTTATTTATAAAATATTCACTTGAAGTATTATTAGATTAATTTTTTGTCAGTATTATAACTTTGTTATAATTGACTATATTTATAATTTTGTAATTAAATAAATATCCATGGTATAATTCTTTTTGTAATTATATTAATTTATTAATTTTTTGAATTAATTGATAATTTTTATTGATTTTTATTAATAATTTTAATATTTCTATCAATCTTTCGTGATCACTGAAACAAATATAACAAATTTCATTTAAAAATAAAAAATTTAACTCCATCTATTATTTAAACAAAAACAGAATTTATTTGATTAAATATATGAATAAATAATTTATTGTGAGATCCAACATAAATTTGTAGGAAAAACTGAAAAGTTTTAGTGACAGTAAATAAAATTTTTAGAGATAATTGACAGATCCGAGTAACGGAATAGAAATTTTAGGAGATGACATAATGCGACACGAAGAAAAGAATTGAGTTGATTGAATTTACATCGAGCAAGAATAACTTGGGCACTCATTACTTCCCAATTCAATATCAATAGAGAAATTCATTTTATTTATCCAATGTAAAATTAATTAATTATAATTACGATTATGCATTAAAACAATTATAACCCAATCAGAAAATATAGATCATGATTAAGTTTAATTGAAAATATTAATTTTTCGAAAATAAAATTCAAAAAGTAAATAAAGATATTAATCATTGCCTGAAATTTTCGCAAATATTATTTGAATTTTTCTGTGGAAGAAAATGATTAATTGTTTTTCGTAATGATTCCTTGGAAATTCAATAGTAAAAACAACAACAACATTAATAATAATAATAAAACAATAAAGTGATAATTTAAGCCTTTTTCATTAAATACATTATTCGCAGCCAAAGGCTTAAATTATCACTTTATTGTTTTAAATAATAAATGTTGCTACCAAAAAATCATCACTTTATACTAATACTAATAATAATAATAATAATAATAATAATAATAATAATAATAATAATAATAGTAATAATAATAACATTAAACAATTAAATGATAATATAAGCCTTTTTCTGCAAATTACATATTCAATCATATGAAGTAATAGTTCTTTTTATTATAGTTGTATGCACACTTCAGATCCTTTAGGAATCCTCGACTCTCATAATTTTTTTAGGCGAATAAGGGGGTACTTTTTTTGGTAAACCCCAAAATAAATTTTAATTTTGTTTTAATCAGTAATTACATAATATTAAAAAAATTTCAACTATAAGAATAGTCCTTTTTATTATAGTTGTAGATTATTGGAAACGGATATTTTATTATTTATTTTGGATCATTTCGGTTTAAAAGAATTATGTTAAAAAGAAAAGTTATGTATGGTCCAGAAATATGGATAGAAAGGAATTCTAGGACAAAATGAACACCTTAAGGATAAAATCTATAATTACAACAATAATAGAAGTGCTATTTTGAATTTTATGGAGTTATTTTTAAATAAAGAAAAGTAGTGCTTGATTATGAGAAAAAGGGACACAAATAGTTATAATTTTAACTTACCCCAAATTTTACTAAATTAATTGAAAAACTGATGTTACAAAATATTAATTTTTATTACAACTTATTTTTATTATTCATATCTGTCAATTCATATGTTTAAGAACCTTTTATAAAATAAATTATATCTTTTGAAATTTATTACAAATATGAAAATTAATATAAAAACAAATCTGTGAATTATTTATAATTTCTCACTGCAACACCCATAAATCATATTTAAAATTTTTAATATTGATAATATGTTTCATTGATTATTTAATTTTATTAAGAAAGCTTGAAAAAACCTGGAACTGGAACCAAACTGTTGTGTTTAGCAGACCATAAGTATCCAGGAATCGGAGAAATTGTGGTGCTTGCGTTACTGATTGGAACATTAATTGGACAGCTTGCGTAACTGCATGTGCCATCATCGGCACCAATATCTGGTTGTAGATAATATGTACTGTTTGATGCCGTTGGTGATATTGGAGCTGGAGGTGGTGGAAATTCAGGTGGCGGTGGAATTGCATGTCCGAAATTCAGCATTATTCCTGGACCGTTTTTGTCTAATTTATCTAAAATATGAAAATCAACATTAAGTTATAAATGTCAAGTTCAGTATAAAATCGAAAACAGGAAGCCCAAAAATACAAACAAGACAAATGTTTCATAAAATATAAAAATCTGTTCAGGATTTTCTGTTAAAATTCATGCTAATTAGACGATATTCTGGCATTAATGACAGAGTTAAAAAAGTTGAAATTAACTCAAAATTTAACTAGATTTTTCATTAAAATATTCATTAAAAAAAATTTCTGATTGATTATTCTAAAAGTTATTATTTTTATAAATCCAACTCAATAAAATATATAGAAAAATTTACAATCGTTACCATAATTGTCCAAATAAAAAAAGTAATTATTTAATTTTAATTATTAATTCTAATTATTAACTATTAAATATATTACCATAAAATCGCTTGTATAAGCCGCGGTTTATACAAATAAAAATGTACAATTAATTTCAAAAAAGTGAAAATGCGGCCTATCTAAATATAAAAATGGATTTTTGAAAAACTTGTCAAAATTAAACAATTTAATAATATATCATTAAACCAATATATTTTTTTTATTCAAAACCATCAGATTCTTCACAATAATCGGTATTGCTAGATTCTGTAATTATTTCGTCGGATATTTCTACTTCTTTTGATTCAGTAATTCCATGTTCTGTGTTACGAATAATACGAGATCGATTAAACCCTCCTACTATGCAATTTGAAGTTACTTCATCCCATGATTCTTTAATCCAATTACAAATCTCTGAATAAGAATCTCTCTTCATTGTTCCCTTGTTTGTAAATGAGTGCGTACTGGTTAACATCCAAATTATCCATTTTTCATGCAGTTTGGATTTAAAAGATCGATTAACAGATATATCAAGTGGCTGAAAATTTTAGTCAATCCTCCAGGTATTACAGTCATCCTTGAACATGAGCGAAAGAAAAAATGAATCTGGTCACTTTTTCCAAACTTCAGCAATCCATTCTTTCATTAATTCACCATTCACTCACTACAAATCTCTGAATAAGAATCTCTCTTCATTGTTCCCTTGTTTGTAAATGAGTGCGTACTGGTTAACATCCAAATTATCCATTTTTCATGCAGTTTGGATTTAAAAGATCGATTAACAGATATATCAAGTGGCTGAAAATTTTAGTCAATCCTCCAGGTATTACAGTCATCCTTGAACATGAGCGAAAGAAAAAAATGAATCTGGTCACTTTTTCCAAACTTCAGCAATCCATTCTTTCATTAATTCACCATTCACTCACCCATTGGGATTCACTTTTACTATTAGACCTGTTGGAAATACTCGTTTTTAATAAAAGTTTTTCTTTTAAAAATAACATATGGTGGAAGCATTCCGCCATCAGCAGTTACACACAGAATAACTGTAAAATTTGTTTTCTCATTTCCAGTTGTAACGATTCTTATATTTTTTGAACCTTTTTCATTCATAGTTTGATTACTTGGCATGTCAAGACTAACTGGAACCTCGTCCATATTCCCCAAGTGCATTGTCTTTACACCCTTATTATTTTCTTCGCAATATTACCCAATCATTTGGTAAATTTTGACCAACAGATGTTCTTTTTCTCATTGATAGATTGTTTCTTTTCATAAAACTGTTACACCAACTAGTTCCAGCTTTGAATTCAGATGCTTTATCTTTGTCTAAATTTGCAGCAATAACCAAAGCTTTATTACGAACTACTGTTTGTGATAATTGCGGCTTATCAAAAAAAATGTCATGTTTATAAGAAATTTAGACTGCGGCTTACCTACGGATGCGGCCAATACACGCGATATTACGGTCATTGCAATTATTTAAAAAAGTTTGAGGTATTTTTAGTAAAAATATTAATTGACGAGAATTTTTACAGAAAATATTAATTTGCTATATATTTTAGTAGTCATTATAAAGCGGAGTGACCCGATTCTATTTTCTGATTGAAAGATCACAATCAGAAATTTCCAATCAGAATGTCCAAGTTTCAAGTCCAATCCTGGATGGGATTGCGTTTATTATATGATACATATGGTAACCAAATAAGCTAGAAACTATTCTGTCAATAGAAATTATATCGAATATTACAATACATTTATTGTAATCAAGTTAATTGCTTAGCAACGATTTGATTAGATTATAATATATTATTTGAAAAATTAAATATTAAGTGAGACTTAAAGATTCTATATTTAAATATTTTTTAATAATTATAAAATAATTGATTTTTCAATATGCACAAGTTTGAAAACAAAATTAATTAAAAGACAAATAATATTCTATAATAAATAAATAAATTGTTTTTTTTAATTTCAAATTGATTTAATAATAGATATAAATATTTTATTTATTCTTTTATTCAAAGCCGACGACAAAATATTTTTAATGGAATGAATAATAATGAAAATATAAAGTGACAAACAATGAGATGACTACCACATTGTCATATTTCTTATATTAATTTTATGAATTTTTTTTTGAGTAATAATTATATATAATTTTACAGAGACTTCCGTCATTTTATATTTAATCAAAGAAAGTAACATTCCGTTAGAATGTATTATGAAAAAGATTGATGTATCAAAAAGTTCATTCAAAATATAAAAATTGTAAAAATTTAATTCTCTAGTTAAACTGAGAAAATTATTGACATATACATATAATTTGAAATAGAAAATGAAATATTTTTACATTAAATTTATTCTTATTATGAGTATAGGTGGAATTTCTGCTACCCGGGGGAAAAGTTGATCTAAAGTCATAATAAAAATAAATGAAAAGTTAAAATAAAATAAAAGAAAATAGATCAAAAGTGAACAAAAAAATTATTTAAAAAAGCCTAATTTTTTTTTAAAAAGTTTCATTAATTTTTAATAAAAAATTTTAAAATCAAAAATTCAATGTTGTAATAATTTAATAAAAATCAATAACAGGATTGTGTAGAATTAATTTTGTAGATTTCATTGATTTTCTATTAGAATTAAATCCAATATTGAATGTAGGATCACGATCTCACAATAATTTCCCAAATTGAACGTGGTTCAGTTCAAATCATGTAAATATAATCATTTGCTCGCCACGCTTGACAGAATTTCCAGAAGCGAGAGAATCATTGTGAAAATAAGCAAATGATGAAATTTGCAAAGAATAAAAATCCAATAAAAAATCTTAAAATTGTTTAAATTAATGTAACTAATTTAATGATTTTTTTTGAAAAATATATGGAAATTAACGTATTAAAAATTATTTCTCAAATATAAATAAAGTAACAATAACAATAATTTTGACAGCATTAAAACATTCTCGACAGAAATAAACAATTTTTTTTCTCATGATTTTAATTATAATCACATTTAATTACTTTTTGTGATCATTTTAAACCTAACTCGTAAAAACTTTCAACTGGACCTCAAATTGCACGAGATCTAGAATAGAAATTCATTTTTCAGAACAAATATTTCTGAGGTTATAGTTTCAATAAAGGAGTCAATGTGACTGGATTACTACATGTAATAGAAGTTTAGGGTTAAAATTTGAACTCACCCTTAAAAATTATAATTATCGTGTTATGCTGTGGGAAGCCCTAAAACTTAGAACTATATTATTCATTCTATTGATACGCTTTTAACACTAGAATATTTATTTACTCAATAAACTCTGTGGCCCAATTGATATAGAAATAATTATTTCATATGGAGAAATTTAATATATATGTTTATCAGATAACTAAAAGTGTTTATGTGGTTTACGCAGGAACTTGTTGAATCTTGCTATGAAGTATCAGACCAATGTGTTCATATATAACAACTGGAGCATTTTGTTGTAGTTCTATTTTTAAGTTTGTCATTGTACTCTTTTTTAAAATGAATGTTGAATTGAGTGTAATTTGTGCACGTTTACTTTGTGAATTGAAATTTGGATCAAAAATTGTAAAAGAATGCTGCGAGTTATCTATAACATTTGCTAAAAAGAACAAACTATGCAGACGTTATTTCAACAGTTTTCCTTTGGCGATGAATGTCTTCAAGATGTACAAAGATCCTTCGTTATTCAAAAATGTTATCATACATTCACCTTATAGAAAAAATACTATGATATGTATGATGATCTGATGTTAATATTGAGCACTGTGACTTTCTCAACAAAGGCCAAGCAGTTATTTGAGATTTACTCTAAAATGTGTAAAGGATGAGGAGTTGCTTCAGGAATACACAGAACTAGTTTAATTGAAAAAGTGATGAAGCACTGTATACTGCAAGACTCGCTCCGAAAATTGTTTCTTAGTTAGAATGAGAAATTCTGACGTACTCTCAACTCATCCGAAATTTCCCCGCCGATTACAAATTTAGTGATAGATAATGACTTGCGAAATAGATAATAAAAAGGAAATGGAAAAAAAGCTAAAAAAATTTTACTTGTAAAAATGACGTTCTATAAAATAGGATAAGAGGGAAAATGTTGTGAAAATGATTACTTTAATAAAAAAGGAAATATTATTTTAACCCTTTCGCGGACACATGAAGTTTAGAAAATATTCGCAAAGTGACACAATTAATTATTTGGGTTTTAATGCAGATATTGAAATTCGGATTTCAGTTTTGGGTTTGTGGTTTATTTAATATTTAATATCTAATTGGGGCACTAACTCAAATCTGATTGCTTCTGTAAGGACACAAAATAAGCTCCTACATATAAAACCAATTCAATCGCCGATGGGTATGTCCGACGTGTTTATGTACGATATTTTTTGTGTCGGCATATGCCGACGTGTCCACGAAAGGGTTAATGGAAAACCGAATAATAATAATATTATAACTGTTAGACGCAATTAAATTCAAATCTTCTTCAAGCATTTATTTTTATAACAACTTCAAAATTGTGCCGTTTACTAGAGTATTTAAACACCGAGGCGTGATAATTATTAATATTAATGTAATTACTGGTCATACATTTAATTGATTTAATTTAATATAATTTAATATAATATGATATAGAATTTAAATATAAAAATATAACAGAAATAATTATTTCTACTAACTGATCTCACTTCTACTTTTTAACCATAATAATTTTATATAGAAATTTACTAACCCCTTACAACAACTAATTGAAATTAAAACAATAATAATTTTATCAGATCTCCGAAGATTGAAAAAAATTAAAGCTTAAAGGTCGACAAAGATTTCCTCAAATTATATAACATTTCATTTATTTTCATTGTGATAATAAAACAAATTTATTAAATGGAGAAAAGAAATTTGATTTATAGTAATAAAATTAAGCAAAATGTTATTCGTAAACAATAACAGATCAAATGTAAACAAAACTTTTAAGGATTTTACTAATATTAGTCAAATCAGTCTATTTATGAAAATAAGATTGGATTATGTCAAAATCATCAAGCATAAAGTAGAGGATATGGGAAAATGATATAAACCGTATAAAATTAATTAATTTTACTCACATGGAAAATTGAATGAATTTTATTAGAGATAATAGAAATATTCCAAATTGATTTGCTAAATTTATACCTCGCAATATTATTGTTGCTTAAATAAATTACCGGGAGCTAATTAAGTGGGAAAAAATTAAAACAAATCAACCATTTATTCGCCATCAATTTCTCAGGATAAACGAAGAAGTATAAAAACAAGAATAGAAAACTGCTCAATTCACTATTGTTTTTGTAAAGATTTATTTATTTACATTAAAATATTTTATCCTTTTCACCACAGATCGAGTTTCATTTTCAATATTCCTTTTCTTCATGTCAGTTTATAAATCTATATTTTTATTTGTTTTTATAGAATTTTTTTAATAGTGAAAATAATAATATATTCATATATTTTTCAACTTGAGGTTTCCAAGATAGATTTTCTAAAAATAAATAGTAATTGTTTCAAATAGGACAGAAGGAACAATGCCCATTAATCAAATTAACTATTTAATAGGAAATAGAAGAGCGCGTCCTATAAATTAACTGTTGACAGTTACGGTTTTGTTTTACTGTTAATTTATTTGTAGAAGTTTCAATTTTTATAAATCAAATAGAGTTTGCAATAAACGAAAATATGTTCATTATTCAAATAACTTTTTTGCATGCTAATATTCAAAAGGGGTTAAAATGTAAGATAAAATCGTTATCTTCAAAATAATAAAAATATTATTTCAAAACAATATTACAAAAGAACAGGCCAGATACCATTTTGTGTTATGTTTTTGATGACACGGACAATGAAATGCATATATAATGCGATTTTTGCAGGTAAAGTATCATGGGGGTATTTATCTTGTCATATATGAACATATTCAGTGCTAATGATTTCAAGATACATTACCTCATGTATAAATATTCTATTATTTACAAATATATAATTTTTTTCAATTTTCACCACTGATTTCTTTTCAATTGACATTTTATTTATTAAAAATAGCTTGAAGACTATAAATCAGTAAATATGTCGATGTTTCCACGAATTTTTGGCACTGGCTTTTTCAAGTGAATTTTAATAAATACAATGGAAAAGAAATCAGTGGTGAAATTGAAAAAAAAAATTCTTATAATTGCATTTATTAAGAAGCTTGACTATGAATCAGTAAAGATATCGACGTTTTTTTTGATATTCACGAATTTTCGGCTTTGATTTAGTGTCATACAGTCAAATAGTTTCGGCAAAACGGATATTAACCAATCTAGAAAGATTCAGTTAGAACGATTTATTTATCCTAACATAACTGATCATACATTTGGCTCTTAACATACACATATTACGTGACTATGAAACATAAATTATTCGCTTATAGTAGATTGAATTTGGAAATCGTGTACAATCAAATAAAATAAAAGTAATACATTTATTACAATATGTTACCATAAAGAATTTACAGGAAAATTTTCAAGAAAGATCGATTTTATAAAATGTAAAAATTTACGAAAAATATAAAAACTTTTGGTTACCGAGTTATCCTACCATAACAATACATTTTTATATTCAGTGCAAAAATATTTCCAATATAATAAACAAATACAGTATTTCTGACTCAAATTATGGTAAATATTTCTAATAGAAATAAATGCAGTTATGCATATGATAATTTGGAACAAAATTTCCAACAAACTAATTTAAAAATATGCTAAAAATTTGAAAAAAATGAAATATTTAATTAATTTTTAATTTTTTTATTTAATTTAATTTTTAATATCTACACATTCCTTTAATGTAGTTACAAATATATTAATTGGATAAAATAACTTGAAAAAGGCTAACCGAAAATTCGTGAATATGAAGAAACATCGATATCTTTAATGATTCCTAGTCAATTTTTTTATAATTGAAAAGAAATATATATAATTTTAATTTTTAAAAATTTTTATGACTGCACATTAATAAATTTACCGAAAATTAATGTATAAGTTAATTTTAAAATAAAAAAAATAAAAAAATTAAAAAAATATCACTCATTATTATAAAAGATAAAATATTTTACTAAATTTAATATATTATATTCTAGGAGAAAATAGTTTTTTAATGAAAAGATATTTTTGATATGCTGTTGATACGCCGCTTAAAATCATAATTTTCACACGATTTATTCGATTAAAATATAATTATATGTTTGATAAAAACTTTATTTGTAATACTTAATTTGTGATTGAAAGACATTTGTTTTATTTACAACTGAGAGATAAACCAAATAATTAATTCTCATATTAATCAAATTCATAAAAACATTACCATTAAACGATTCTAAAATTTTAAAGTGACGAAAAATCTTTACAAAATGAACTCATTGCAAATTCTGAAAGATTGAAAATTTTTCTCTAGAAAAATTTTTTTGTTCTCAAATTCAATCTAATCAACATCAAAGCACGTCCGAAAGCAAGATATAAACTCTATTTAGTATCGTGAGATTTATACATGGATTAATAATTAATAATAAAACTCAAAGTATTTTGTCCTCATAGAAAAAATCTGCGTGAGATTCAGCTAAAACCGCTTACTAACTCGTAAGGTGTGTTTAAGTTCACGAACATATGATCAGTGCTACGATGATGATGATGATCACAGTGACCGCATGATCGTCAGACAACTCACAGACTAATAGAAATATCTGCAGACCAATGAATCATTTCCAATCTCCTCGAACTTGCAAATAATACACGCTGACAAGACAATCTGACTCCGTCGAATCATCAGACTTTCAATTCTTTTCTCACGAAGCTAGCTGATGTAATTGAATTAGCCTAACCAATATCTGCCACTCAAATCGAACCATATCCACCGATGATGCATCAATCTCACATTGACACACGAAATACAGTCGCCTACCCCCCTCCATTAGTTCATGTCTTAGTTCTATCTTCCAAATCAGAAATTGGACTAAGTCAAGAAAGTAAAGTTGTTTTGTAGTTTCAGCATATTCCGAATTTGAGAATATTTTTCTTTTGAGTTAAAATATTGGAAAATAATTTTTTGAATATTTGGGAAAAAATATTTTCTTGGTGTGAATTAAATTAATTTAATCTTTCGTTTTCTTTAATATGAATCCCTCTCTGGTGATATTGCTTATTTTGCCCATACACTGCCCCGACCTTTGTATAATTTGGATTTTCGCGACTTTAAATAATTCGGGTGATTTTTAAAACAAATAAATTACAATAAATAAAATTTATTATTATCGAGAACCTTATGTTGCGTGGTTTTCGAATATTTTGTACTATTTGGTCGAGTAGTAAACTGAACTTGTTTGCCCCCTTTTTTAGTCTCAATGTTAACGAGCTTGGCATATATAGAAAACTTTACTTTTTATTATATTGTTTGAATATGTATTTTAAGAATGTTATGTTTTGAATAAAAATCTCTAGACTGAGGCTTTTGAAAGAACGGTAAAAGGTATATGTAAGAACTTAATCAAAACTTCAAAAATAAATTTCTATGATGATTCAATGAAGAAGTAGATAAATTATTTGAAAATTGATGCTAAATGTGTTGGAAGATATTGGACTCATTAGATAATATTAAAGAAATTCAGAATCAGAATTTTGTTAAGGAAGCTGAAAAGATTAAATCAGATAATTACAATTAAACTCGAAAAATTAACTGGAGGCCTTGAACGGACCGAAATCAGAATGAAGATCGAGATATCAATAAAGTAGCCATTGTTTCAAAGAAAATATTTTTACTTTACTTAATGTCCATTTTCGCAATAATAGCGTTATAGTTATTCGGCAATTATTGCATTTTGATTGGTCGAACGAACTTTGGGAATATTACTATATTCATAAGAAATACTTTTAAAATTGTTAATAAACGATATTAACAAAGGTGATTTTAAATTTAACATATAATAAACCTATTTCTAATTGGCAAAATTGAATTACTTTTAAGCAAGCTTAAAAAATTTCTTTTGAAAGTCCCTAGCTTTCTAAATAAGTTATTGTTAAAAAAAATTAATTGGAAATGTAAAGTTGGTTTAAAAAAATCGGATAAAATTTATAAAAGATCGTTTTTATTATTTCCATTCAAAATACTTTTAAAATCTTAATATTTGAATGATAAATAATTTTGAAATTATTTCCAGTGTAAATTGAATTCAAAAAATTATTTAATCAAAATTCTCAATTTAATCCAATCAAATTTATCGTCGATAAATTTTGATCAAGTATGAGCAATTTTTTTCCTTTACAATCATGGGGGAAAATATTTTCTGTCCCATAATCTATGACTCAAGTGATAAGACCAAGTAAAAAAATTAAATGACTATTATAACCTACAAAAATATCACAAAATTTAATTTAAATTTCTCAAAAATTTTAATATAATTTTAATAGAAATTATTGAAAATTTTTAAAAATATTTTATTGAAAATAAATTTTTCAATTTTATCTACAAAAATCAATAGGGCATAAATTTTCATTTTCGACATGAAGTGGAAATTCTACAACAAGATGTTCATTGAAAAAAAAGTAATAATAATAATAATAATAATAATAATAATAATAATAATAATAATAATAATAATAATAATAATAATAATAATAATAATAATAATAATAATAATAATAATAATAATAATAATAATAATAACGCCACGAAAAAGTAATTCATTACAAAATAATGTCTAATTTCAACCTGTACGTGTGTGACTTTTGTTTTTATTTCTTTTTCCCAGATTACGATTTATCTTTTTAATTGGAATATTAATTTATTTCTCATTTTTAAAGGTTTGATTGACGGGAATAATTTTCTTTATAATTTTATGCGAATAAATTTATTTTGTTTTGACTGAAACTGTCTTTCACAACTGGAGCTCATTTGGATTTTCGTGGAAAATTCAAATTGACTTTGAATATAAAAGGAATATAAAATTTAATATCCAAAAAAACTTTCATATTGAAGATAATGGAAATTTTTTGGAAAGGGTTTTGTTGGCACATGTTTATTGACACGGCGTTGAGAGTATTTTCTAATAACGAATCCTATTTTCAATATCGCTATTCAATATAATGTGAACAGACCAAATAATTTCGATAATTAAAAAGATCAAGATATTTAAATGATGAAAAGATTTTAACAATGAAAAAGTTGAAAAATATTGAGAAAATAGCTAGAAATCTGTTCTTGAAACGCCAAAAATGTTATATAAAGAAAGAATTTTTAGTAAAAATGCATTTTATTCAATTAATATTAAATTAATATAATATCGCGGCTGTTGCTAAATTATATGATGATGATACATTAATATTATAATAATAATAATAATAATATTATTATTATTATTATTATTATTATTATTATTATTATTATTATTATTATTATTATTATTATTATTATTATTATTATTATTATTATTATTATTATTATAAATAAATAAATATTCATTGCATATAGCATCAAACCACTTTTACCTAAATACCTAAATTGGTACTAAATAGCAATCATTGCATGCAATTTTCAAATTCTAAGCCTAATCATATATATATGAGAGAGAGAGAGAGAGAGAGAGAGAGAGAGAGAGAGAGATAATAATAAATAAATTATACCCAATAAAATTTAATTATAATGATTTAATTATAAGAAAACGCAAATCAAACATTCTTTTCGCGATATATTTCGACAGTTTTCCTGCCATCATCAGGTAGCATATAATAACTAGAAATTAAGGATTTTAAAATCCTTATTTTATATAGTTATTATATCCTACCTGGTGATGACAGGAAAACTGTCGAAATATATCGTGAAAAGAATGTTTGATTGATGTTTTTTATAAATAATTTTAAATTTTAATTATTCAAATATAAATTTAATATTTTAAGTAAGAGGAAAAAATTTAATTATTTAAATTAATATTATAATATTGTTTGTGACTATTGAAAATCTTAAAATTTCCGTGAACCTAAAGTCAGTCACAAGTGCCGACTCCACAATTTCAGAATCTCTCAATCGTTACATTACAAAAAAATCGTAGCAAACATTGGTTACAATTAGTACCGAATAAATTTAACAAATTCATTTGGCATATTCGCGTAGATAAAAATCATAACGACTTCAAACGACTATTTCAAATTTTCACAAAGAATTTTCTTAAAGTTTTCTCTCACGAAATTATTCCCATGAACATAGACGGTTGTTAGTGACTTTGCATCGGAAAACTTTATCAGCAAAATTAGTCATTCTAGTACCAGACGTGGATTATTGTTGATCTGTTGATTTATTTCATGAAATAATTATCAATTTTTTTTAACAAAAAAAATAATATTAAAACGAGAGAAAGGACAAAATAATCAAGAATTTCTACTTGGAATATTGATAGCCCAGTCTGTCGAATTGATTGGGAAAATCGGATTGTTAAGCAAATCTGGATTGTGAGAAAGGAATATTTGAATCGGAAAACGGCATCAGAATATTTCTATGTCCCGAATTATTCAATTGATAGTTAAAATTATTGAGATTATTTTTCGTGCTGATTCCGATCACTTGTTGCAGCAAAGAAGCGCTGGCATATGGGGCTACGTTGTTGGATGAAATGTTCATGGCATTGATCACTGTGGAAATGTAATTGTCAACTTTTGTAACACACTTTTGCTTCATGAAATAATTTTATAGTTATACTTTTACTAACACAGTTCGATGTTCCCAATTATAAATATAGATAAATAAATAAATAAAAATATATGTATCACAAAATATCACGGAATTTATTATCAAATGTTAAATAAAAAGTTAAAAAAGAAAACTTAGTAAAGGTGCTATTAAATTTATATAATAATTTTTACCATTTAACTACTCAAATAATTTAAACATAAAAAAAATTAATTTATTGTTTCTCATTCGGTGTAATCTTCATAAAATTATATAAAATTATATACGTTTTAATCTAAAACTTAAAATACTTGAAAGAATCTCTAATTCATTATTTTGTTTAAATGCATTAAAACAATTAAAAAACTCTACAAAAAATTCTAAAAGTGTCTACGATAAGTTATTGATATAATTTAACACGCATGCATCATTTCCACAATAAATCGATTTAAATTAAATTCTAATCTAAATTGTTAGTAAAAATTAATTCAATTCAAGCTCTACATAATTAAATTAATTTTAAACCAATAAAATTAAATACCATTTGAATGTTTTAAACTAAAAATAAAAACATACATCTCTGTTTTTGTTTGTCTATCGGCTGACTATTGGAACTTTTACACGTACTATTGCTACTGGATATGGAATCTTGAAATCTTCTTTGGTTATTGTTTGGAATCAAAGATGTATGGATTGAGGTAGAATTTGTTGCAACTTCCCCAGGATCGGTTTGATATTCATTTGCACTGACACTGTTAGTAGTACCAATTAAAGGTTGGAGTATTATCGAGTCCTTATACATTCCATTAATATTTGAGTTAGTGTTTGTATTCATATGAGATACTATTTGATGACTTGTTAAACGTCCATTGCAAGACCCAATTGGAAGTTGACTGTTACTGTTAGATATAAGCTTTGTTCCGTTTGAGTATCCAGATTTATAAATGAGACCACGCAAATACATACTTCGACAAACAACTAATATAAATGCACAAATCATGAACCATAGACATCCTCCAACAACCATAATACTAATAAACCATGGTTGTTTTGTTACAGACGCTGTTATAGGCTTAGCAAAATTCTGTCCTAATCTCCTTTCTAAATAATTAGGACTCATGGTAATAAGAGAAGATGACGCTGTTAACATTAAACCAGCAGAACGTATCCCTTCACCTTGACAGGTAGATGCCGCAATGTGAACAATATATGGCATATTTATTAGAAGGTCTTGAACTCTTACTACTGTACTCTTTGGACTGACCTGAAAAAAAGAAAAATAACGTTAATAAAATATATACTCAATTATGTCTATGTGATAATTTAATATTTTTAATTAATTATGCATAAAAATTACTTAATATTAAGGCTATGTTTCATTTGTTTTGATAAATTTTCTAAACAGTAAGGTGACAATAACAATTTGTTTAAAATAGACTTGATTATTCGAAAGTATAAGGCTATTAAGTCATAACTATGAAGAGTTTATATATTTTGACATTCAATATAAATATGTGTTCCTTAATTATGATTTTTTTTATAATCGCATATCATAAGAATACTTTCAAAACTTTTTTTGTTAAATATAAAACAGAATATTGATCGATAATCTAAAAAGAAATAAAAATAAAAATAAATTGAAGATAAAAGATTTTATTGGAGTGAGATATATTTTTAACAAAAATATGAACTTTATTAGAAATTAATAGCCAATAAAATTTTTAATATGGCCATATTTAAAGTTGAAATAGACTCCCAAATTGAAACAAACATTTTAGCGCAAGATAAATAATTATGTGTAAATCTGGTAAATCTGTGGAAATTCATTGATTATTAACGAAATATTACATTGAAAATCGTGCTTATTCCATAATATATTTATCCATTATTGAACATTACAACTTAAAATAAGTTAGTAATTTAATAAAAAAAAATTTCTTTCCCAGTTCTCACATTTATTAATTATTTCATAAACTATCCATTTCCCAGAAATTGGACATGAAATAATTTCCTCGAATTTTAATTCGCTATAAAGTTTTAGCAAATTCGTTAAATATTAATGTAATTATTTTTTTGAAAAAGTTCAAGTATGTATATTTTTAAGCTACTTATTCTCTTTGACAGTAGTTTACATTAAGGATAATGCAAGAAAATGAATGAGATGCCGTGAGTTCTGTAGGATAAATGCAGATTATCCCTGGTTGGGATCAAACTGTATTTATAAACCTCACATAACTTTCTGATCCAAGCATTTCTTTTTTTACAATTTTTGGTGTAAAAGCAATTATTTCAGTTACATTATTATAAATAACATCACTATAACCAATTTTTTAATTTAAATAATATTGAAGAATGGCATTAATAAAAATTACTGACTTTTCATATAATGCATTTATTTACAATTGGGTAATCATAAAAATTAATAAGAAAATAGAAGTATTTATTTCGATAAAAATTTATTGATACACAAATTTTATTTTAATTACTAGAATTAACCATCGGTAAAATGTCTAAGTTAAATTAAAATTACTGGGAAATAATCACAAATCTCTCAACGGAAATTTATTTTCCCATTTCAACAGCGAATAACAATTTAATATTCAAATGAAATTCGTTGCCAAGTTTAAATGTCGAGATAAAATAAAATTCATGAGCAGCAAATTATATTAAATATCAAGTAATAATAATAATAATAATAATAATAATAATAATAATAATAATAATAATAATAATAATAATAATAATAATAATAATAATAATAGTAATAATAATAATAATATTAATATTAACTGCTTCATAGTCAAAAATTTTTAATAAATACAATGTCAATTGAAAAGAAATAAGAAGTGAAAATCGAAAGAAATTTTTATAATTAATAATATTAATATTATTAATAATAATAATAATCATAATAATAATAATAATAATAATAATAATAATAATAATAATAATAATAATAATAATAATAATAATAATAATAATAATAATTACAAGCATATGAATTATTTTGTAGATTGATTTCAACCACCTTTCCAATAAGCGATCTCTATGGTAACGAAACAAGAAAATATTTAATCCTGAAATAAATTTGACAGAAAATCAAAACAAAGTAATTGGTGGTGTTAGCATGTTCACAGACACGAGCGTGTGCAGCAGGGAAACAATGTCAAATACCATTCAATCATCCATGCTCAATCGATATACCAACAGCCAATCAGAGCTCGTCATTTTATTCATAGGAAACATGTTTAATGGATTTCATTGTTTATTTAAAAAGAAATAATGAACGTCTCGTGGTAAACAATTTCTAATTATTGATTAAATAATTATCTATTGAGGATTTTTGTTTCAAAATATTTTAATGCCAGAAAATTATTAAAATTCAAATTGGCCATTGTAAATTTAAATAAATAAATTTTAATGTAAAATTTTTCGGTCACAACTTTTTCTGTGAAATTGTGTTTATATTGTGGTTTTTGTTTTTCATTCGTTTTTCACTGGCGCCTATTACAATGAGATAAAATCATTGGCGACAAGATGTTATTATTTAGGAACTAAGGAGTTGAATCTTTGATAGTGAAACTACATTCAGAATTATCCTTTGATGCAAATAGCGATAAATAAAAAAGCTACAGACCTCTGGAAATATCGATACGCTTTGAAAACCTTGAATAAAATTATTTAACAATACTGCAAATCGGATAGGTCAAAATATTTATAATTGACTATAATTATATTATATGATTTCATTATAACCATTTATTCACATTTTGTCCTTAGTGTCCATGTGATGATAAATTAACTACAGCTTAAAGCCCTTAAATATTATTTTTGAAACAATTTTGTACATTTTTATATTATAAATCAAACCTAAAATTTTCAACAAAAATCTCAAAAATAATTTTGCACTTTAATGAGTTTAATTGAAATATCTGAAAGTCAATCAATATAATCAATACAACTTAAAATCATTTTTTTTAAATTTTTAATCCCTTTTTTTACAATCCACACAAATTATAGGGGATTAGCACAAAAAAAATATTTAAAGTTAAAATTCATTTTTGGTAATCAATTAATATTTAACTATTTATTGCACAATAGAGTGCAAATCAAATAGAAACACTATTTGACAAAATGAGCTATGATGTAATCAACTTGATGACTTTTGCACCAAAAAAAAAACAATGTTTAGAAATTTAAATGGCTTGAGTATCTTTTATAAATGCATAAATTCCATTTAAAAAAAAACCGACAACAGCTCGTTTTGCAAAAATAAACATTATAAACGTAGCCACATGTTACTATTATTCATCCGTATTTTTGTGATTTACAGAGCCAATCATTTTCATTTTCTAAGTAGATGTCAAAAAACTTTAGAATAAATAATAATTACTACACATCAGACATGATGGTACCATATGCAGACCAGCTTGCTTGGCTAAGCCAGTAGTACTATTTTCGGCTGGTGTAGAGGTCGGGTAGTGTTTACACTGATTTATAGTCAGCATCGTGACTCACGACTAAACAATCTAGCAAATGACGACGACAGCTTCATCAGTCACTTGTACGACTTGGCATTGGAAAAAATGTGGTCAGTTATTTCACACAATCCTCACCATAAGAAAAAAAGAAATGTTAAACACTTGTTGAACTTGATATGAATATAACACGCTGAATAAAATGATTTTCAGATTTGAAAAGATATTTTTTATATTTTTTTCTATATACAATGACATTGAAATAAAACTGCAAAATTTATTCGTCATAAAATCATTTATATTATTCATTTAAAGCGATCGAAAGTTAACATAAAATTTGAAATAGTAAAAGGTAATAAAGTGAGACTTTATTGGTAAAAGAGCACAAAATGATTTTTAATTTGTTTTACATTCGAATAAAATTTAAGGCCTGATATGACCATAATAATAATAATAATATTATTATTATTATTATTATTATTATTATTATTATTATTATTATTATTATTATTATTATTTAAGTAATTTTAAACACAAATGAACCATTTTATTAATGTAAAGCATGTCCATTTTCGTTATAACGAGAAATTCAAGCAAAAGTGTGAGATTTTTTCAATTGAGTTAATGGATAATTGGTTGCAGGATAAAATATCCCATGTTGTGGAGCAGTTAGTAGATTATTAGATAAATAAGAATATATCCATTGCATTAATTGTAATTGAAAATAATTTAGCCGATGACCTCATTTTAATCATTCTATTATAATATTTTCACTCACAGGTGACAATCACGGTCTCATTGGGAAAAGAAGAGTCAGTCGTAGAATTTTGCATTTAAAATTTTGAAATACAATTAAAATTAATTTTCCCTTGGACATTTTTGGCGAGAACTGAGGGCGGGGGAAATCAGAATTGAAAAATGAGGTTTAATTAGAATTTGAAAATGTTCTGTTTTTTCTGACAAGAATTGAGAATAGTGGAATATATAATGTTAAAATTGTAAATGAGAAATATTTATATAGTTTTTAATAGCAAAGTGAATGTAACTTAAAATAAACAAATAATGAAAGTTATTAATTAATTTATTATTACATATGCAGTAAGTTGTTTTTGATATGGCAAGCATAAAAAGGTTGAAAATTAAAGGTGATATACTTGAACGTCTACTACTCCGATGTTCATTTCGTCGATAAGTTTTTTTATCACTTATGAATTAAAAACTCGAAGAACTAATCAAAACCAGTTGGGTAAATTGATAAATTTTTTAATTATAAATTAGGAAATTTACTAGTTCTCACAGTAAAATTTGACTAATATTTTAGAAATTTGTGGTTATTTTTGTAAAAATTATTTATTTATTATCACTAAAAAAACTAATGATGAAAAGGAAAGTTAAAAATTTTAATCTTTAAAAAATGAAGAGAAAAATTGACTGGGGTATCGTTACAAATGGTAAAATATTTCAGATTTAACAGCAACAGAAAATTAGAATAAAAATCGAACTATTGAGGCAAATAAATATAAAAAAAATAAATATATTTCAGAAACTGTATTTTTTGTAAATGTAATACAGAAATATCATAAAAATTTTTAGCGAGTAAAAAAAATAACTAAAAATTTAATATAATCATTTAAAATTTATTGATTTATTTTTTCTAAGATGCCTTAATTAAGATAAAATTTGATATTTTCAAAGTTCAGATTTTCACCAACGAAAATTATTTAAAGTAATTTTTACATTTAATTGAAATCTCAATAAAATCCCAAAGGAGATTCGCATGACAGATTGTAAAAGCAATTTTCAAAACAAAATGTTGATTTATTAATATTTTTGACCGATAGAAATCTTACAAATTGTTAAACAATATAATAAATATCACAGAAATTTTTAATTTGATATTATTTTCTCCATCATTGATCGAAGGCACCAGAATACAAATAAAATCAATTTTTATAATATTTATGGGAAATTCAAATTTTTAATTTTTGTTAATAATTTTCTATTTGGAATTGTCATATTTGCCCTCTATATTCGATAAAATTCAAATATTATTAAATATAATTGACACGACGGAGTTCTAATAAAATAATTTTTAGAAATTCTTGCATAGTTCTAGCACACACTTGAACCCTTAGAAGACCAGGAAAAAAATAACGCCAAAGATAGTAGTGTCCAAAGTAGTGTCCAACGGACACATATATGAATATTAATAGGAAAAAGTGTTTATTTAAGATTTTTAAAATTTTTGATTTAATTTCTTTTTTATTTAAATTATTACGTTATACGTTTAGTATATCCGATAGACACTTCCGGTCCTCTAAGGATTATTTGATAAAATTGTTTTATTACCATTTATAATTTATTTTAATTTTACTTTTCTTCATTGAATTGTAATGAGTCCGCTTGAAATATTGCATTTTATTATTATTACGAGTGTATTCTATATATTATATTACTGTATGTTTTTCAGGGGGCGCCAAAAAGGTATCGTGCCCCGAGCTCTAGTTATGTTCGCTACCGCCACTGCCCCAGATATTATACAATAGTAAAATAAATACTCGTCCAACTTTTATGAATTTATTGAAATGGCTCATTTATTCATGTAAAAAAATATTATCTCTTAAATTAAAAAATTCATTGAAATTTCAAACATTTTTATCAGTAAAATCTTTTATCTCTTTCATGATTGTTCTCATTTCAATTTCCTTTATTTTCAAGCTAGCATTAATGTTTGGTTTATTTTGATTTATAGTATGAAAAGAATTGATGATAAATAAATAATATAGTAAAACGGACAAAATTTTATACGTATTTTTACTCAAAGCCGTCATATGAACGAACAGATAAAAATTATTAAAAAAAATTTATACTTTAAATTATTTTTATTTTTGATCATGAATTTGAAATTATGTTAAAAAAACTATTGAAATTAGAAAGTTTGTTAGAAAATTTTTTTAAAAAAATAAATAACTCCAACCTCAATTGATCTTGTAGAATTTGTATCATTGCCAATGATGTGAAGTGAGTAGCCTTTCAAAATTCCATTTATATGTCTCATTGGTGCGGGTTTCCAGGATATTTCTACAGACGTATTCGATAGCCAACGAGCTGTTAAATCTGTCGGGGACTTTGTCGGAACCGAATCGTATGTTAATATTGTAATAGCTTTACTGACAGTGCCCGTAAGTTTACCGAATTTGTTATGATCAAGATACGGTTGCACATAGACATCATAGCAAACAAACGGCTCGAGTTTAGATATGATAGCATAGGCGACCATTTGATCACTCCAGTCTGTCATTGGGACGATTTTCATTTGTTCAAGTCCTTCTTCATTGAAAATTGATTTAGGATTATTTGTATCTGACTCAATTTGGCTAAGGAGATTTTCTCGAAGACTACAGTGTTCCATAAAAGTTCTTTTAATGTTCGAAAGACACCGACTGAGGGGTACTCGCTTATATTTAGCTATGAATCCTGATAGAAGTTTCAGTGCAGGTGGCGGACCGGTAACATGCCAAACGATAGTAAATTGATCAGTTGAAACACTTTTGATTTTAAGTTTTTCACAGAAAATATTCTCTACTTTTGATTTCAATTGACTATAGTTTAATAAAGGAGAAATGTTGCTTTTTCCCAGGTGAAAACAACAAAGGAAATAACATTAGGATTACCGATTCCGATATCATTTACTGAACGAATAAGAAATCTGTATCCGGTGTTTGGATGAAGATTGGTGATTTTTCCAGGAGATGAAAGCAATACTGATTGCATATACCAGCCTTGTCGAGATTCATATGGAGAATACTCGATTAAATAATGATTGATATTGTTTTCTTCTTGAGGTGGATTTTCCCATTTAAACGTTATCCAAGAATCTCCTCGTTCTATGACTTCAAAATTAGTAGGAGCTGATGGCAACATACGAGCATCATCAATTGTTTGCAGAATAGCAGTTTCGTAATCATTTTTGTCGAGAATTTTTAATGTTACAGACCATAAAGTAAATGCTTCGTTCTGAACGATTTTACATGTATAATTTCCAGCGTCACTCATTCGTAAAAGGTTGATTTTCAATTTTCCAGTTGTTAACGTTATAATACGAGGATCAGAAACAAGATTTAATTGATGCCCGTTTTTCAACCAATGCACTGTGACGTCATCTTGTTGTTTTGGTTGGCAATTAAATGTAGCAGTCAATCCAATACGAAGAGTTTGATTTTGAGGTCCAACTTCAATCACTGGCGGAACATACTTTTGTGCATCTATTACATGTAATGATGCTGATGATTGAATCTTTCCAATATACGAAGAAGCTTTGCATTCATACTTTTCCAGAATCTGAAATTTTGACTGGATTTATCGTTAGAGTACCCAATTTATCGACTCGGATTCGTTCACTGCGTCGATTATTTTCTTCATCAGCAATAAAATGATCTCCATTATGACTCCATATGATAGTGGGCTGGGGAGAGCCAGTTACTCTACAATTGAATATTGCTGTATCTCCTACACGCACTTTTTGATTATCTGGCGTTTCTATGAATCCAGGAGTTGATACAACACTGAGTTTGGCATAAGGCTTCCAAATGACCCGCAGAATTTGAGGCATGGCAAATATAATTGCCCATGATCAGTTAATTGAACTTTACTAATCTGCATCCCTTTGTTATCTATTAAGGTAGCTCTACTGCTTGGAATTTTCTTTTGATTATCTCTTCTCCAGACTATAGTCGGCTTTGGATCGCCTTCTGCAACACACGGAAACACGGCAGCTTCATTAACTTTCACTTCAATATTACTTGGGGCGATTTTAAACTGTGGTTTTTGTCTTACAGTTAACAATGCAGAAGTACTATCACGTTCATCTGCAAAATTTTTAGCCAAGGCAATTGTATCGCCCGGAATCTTTACGTGTTGCTTTATCAATACGTCAGATTTCCATTATCTAATATTTTAATTCTTTTATTAACTTCAATTGCATTTCCATTAAACTTCCAAATTACTGTCGGCTTCGGAATTCCTTTTGGAGGTTTGCATTCCATTAATACTGTCTCACCAACACTCGCAGTTTTAGATTCTGGACCAACTATATCTTTATTTAGAAAAGCAATTAAAACACTGGCGTTGTTAGAAATAGTCCATCCGTGAATATTTGACGCATTACAATAATAAACTCCTTCATCTTGTGTGTCCAAATGCATGAACAATAATTCATTATCTTTAACCAATCTATTTGAAGTGGCTGGTTTATCTCGATAACTTTCTACCACTTGTCCATCTTTATACCATATTATATTTGGTGTGGGATCTCCTTTAGCAGAACATCTTAAACTTACTCTTTGAAGGCTTAGTCCATGAGTCGAGGTAGGATGTTCATTAATAATTGGCTTTTGAGATTGACAATGATATATATTTGCAAGAATTATTAAACATAAAATAAAATTGCAAGCATTGAATGTCATTTTTCTTATAAATATTTTTCTAACCAAACTAATTTAATGGAAATTATACTGCAACACTTTTTAAAACATTTAAATGTTTTCATAAAGTATTTCAAATTATACTTTATTAGTAAAACACATAAGTTTAATTAAAGGTCGTTAAATAAAAGTTAAATAGTTTAATAATGTTATTTTAAAATTCAAATCATAATAAATTCCTTTATAATAAAATTTTTTTAGGCAATAATTTTCTATTTAATAAATATACAAAAAATTTTGTATATATTATTTATTTGATATTAGTTTTAGCTAGTAACGATAAATAAAAAAGAACAGAATTAGTAGAATATCGATTAAGAATGTGCAATGTGGTTAATGATTTTATTTATCATTAAATAAAAAAGAAATTTTATATTTTAATAGTGATTAAACATGACTACATGGTAACATGATGGTAAACATGACTTGGTAACGTGATAACAGTTCTAAAGAGCTAATGTTTCAGCTCATACTTTGTCAGAAGTGTGGCGTGAATCTGTTCATTTACAGGGTCCCCCATTGTTCTTGTGTGAACTTTTTAAATCAATACTTTCTAGTTGATTAGTATTTAATGATTGTGTGCCTGATTGCCGAAAAAACATGTTGAATTTGCTTCGAAATCGTATTAAGTGATTATGATGGATGAATGCTGTATCAGCTCCCTATCCAAGAGTAACAGTGATTGTACCTATTCTGTGTAAGACTTATCTTTCTCGAGGTATGTGAATGGTTATTCGAGTCATTTCTGATGTCGTTCTCAGCACTACCGGCTCTATATGGATCATTCTGAGTTTCTCCGTCTGAGTCAGAAATGTTTTTATGGTGAGCAGTCTGTTTGTTAACATTTAATTCGGTAACAGACATTTAGGTCCTCATCTAATTGATCCCTTCAATGGCATCATAAGTAATAAGAAAATATCCAATAAACTAATACAATTAAATCTGCAAAATGTCACAAATACATGTCTTATCATGTTCTTTTAATATGTAATGCTATGAAAAATCCAACACAGAAAATCTAATCGATTTGTGCCAGGAATATAAGCCTGAACCGAATTCTCCAAATGGCGAGTTACTGAAACATACTTCTTTTTATGTTACTGTGGTTCCTGTCCCGTAAATAACTGAATGATTACTGTTTTGCTTTTGTTCTGTCCAAGTTGTATTTCACCAAGGAACTTGCATATATTGATTTAATATTTCAAAGATTAGGCATTTTTGCAATGTCTCGGTAGTCCACAGTTGAGTGATTGGCTTCATTAATTATCAAAAGGGAATTTTAAATTTTTTGCTTATATTGTAATTATTTGAAGTAGTTGGCTATATTAATCATTCTTCTTACCGAATTGCTTGTTATAGAAAACTACGTGATCGAATTAGTTGTTGCTGAATTACCTGTTAAAAAATAGTATGTTACGGAAATGCTCTGGAATCTTAATTTATATCTGTTTCCGACAACATTGGGTGGCGGTGTACTCCCGATGATGACCTGCGTCAGAGATCAGTGCGGTTTAATCTAGCTCAATGAGGTAGCCGACCATTGTAATAGGAAACTTGACTCTAACTAAATGCAAAGTGTATTTGAAACTTCGAACTAGTTTACCTTTCAAAGATGTCTGCTTTTCTCTTATAATCATGTCAGTAACAGTCTCGAAAAAAGGTAATCAACTTTCATCAGGAATGATTAATTTGAATAGGTGGGCCTCAAATCAATCTGAAAATAATAAATTATCAATGAATCATATATTATAACATAATAATGACACGAAAACAAAAAGTATATTTTTTACTATAGTAACCTTAGTGATTAATTGAATAAAATGATGTCGGTAATAGTTTAATCAAAAGCATTTGTTAAGTATTGATATCGTGGCCTTATATACTATTTTTGTGCCGTGTGTATTTTACGCTCCCTCATTTTAACTTAATATGAGTTGTTTAATTTTATTTTTCTTTCTATTTATTGATTAGGTTTTATTTTATTTTGAATTATTCTTCTTCCAAAATAATTAATTATTTTATTTTTTCCCTTATCTGATTGGTTTTACCCACGCCATATTATTTTACCCGCTTTTCATTTTATATTTTTGGCTTATTTTTGGATTCTCCCTGGTAATTTTTATTTGGATTTATTTAGCATGAGCAGTTGTTTTGATTTTTATTTTATTTGTTTTGTTTAACTTTTTATTTAGGAGTTTATCTTGTTTATTTACTGATTAATCGATATTTGCTATAATTGCAATGATTCGTTGCAGTGCTTTCTATCGAGTGGCCTTGATATCGACCAAATTATTATAGTTCTACTTTTGAGCCTTGAGCAGTTTGGTTTTTCTTTATTTTATGACTCACTCGGTATTAGGCCAACAGTTCTTTGTATGTTACTCCGATTTTAAAATTATGACGAAGTATATTCTACTTCATCTCACCCAGGTATTTTTGAAATAACGCAACAAGTTTAATTCAATGTTAGGACTGCGCACCACTACGAATGTGTAAAAACTAAACTTAAATGGAAAATGTAGCTTGCACTATATATGGTGGATCTCCCAGGCAACTAAAGAAAATTAAAAAATCAGACGAACTACTAGATAACATATACATTAATTTAATGGGACATAAAAATATTAATGTATGAGATTGTAGTTAGACGGAATTTGCGGAATTTCAACAATAAGAACGAATTGAAAACTCCACGTTTTACATTCAATCGCCAGAGGTTTATGGTAAAACTGGAAGTCGACGAGTCTATGAAAAATATTTGTCGGAGGATTCGTTCACGGATAATTGCAAGGTGAATTTTTTCAAGTTTTACTAAATAAACAGTCACTTTTGGTTTACAAATGAACCAATTGTTGATATGATTAATCTGTAAGTTCTACCTCAAATATTCATCAAGCGATATCTATTCGATTGTCACTGTACATATAACTGATTTATTTTTATGATTCTTTCTTATATTATTAGTTACATCCAATTATAAAATTCCTCCCATAATTGTGTTGAATATATTATTTATTTACTAATTATTCATTTAGAATTCAAAATATTTATTAAAGATTAAACAGACAAAACATTTAAACTCTAAAACACTCATTACAAACAATATATTAATGTCTAAAAGACACTAAACAGCTTAATTGGAATAAATATTTTCATTTAGAATCCTTATCTGACTCGTCAGCCTTATAAAAATTGAAACCATTAATCCCAATTTAATAATAAACTTATGAAATTTCATCAAAACTATTTTGGGGTATTATATATAATTTTATAAAATTTTATTATTATTATATTATACTTTGAATTTTCGTGTTCTTCAATTAAACTTTATATGAAGGGGTTGAATCTAATGAAATTTCCAATTTAAAGTTTTTTACGCTTTTTCAAACTACTGTATCAAAATAGCGTTTCCATCTTCACGTCGAAAAAGAACAACTTGGTGAAGGATGTTCCACTAAAAGTAATTGCTAGCATTAGTTACCATAAAATCAATGAGGCGAGGAAAATTATACTGCTGACTTCCCAAGTAAGCCTACAAGCGAGAAATTGAACAGTCAAGTTAAATGGAAATGTAAATATTTGATGGTGATAATGACTTCCAATACTTCTGGGAAACATACCGCAAAAAATATAGGTTGGACGCTGCTAAAAATGTTGAACGTAGATTGTACTCACACATTTAAACTAACAGATAAATGTGGGTCACTGCTCAAACTGTTTCAATGATGTTGTAGTGAATAACATTTATTTAGAGCCTTTATCTAAAGAAAAAGTGATTTATTGCATTAAAGTTCTTGTGAAGACAAATTAAAATAATTTTGTGGTCAATGAGAACTGATTGAAGAGTTTTTAAATAAATTAAATTTAGATAAAATTTATGAAAAATTGTTTTTTCGACTTGATATTTAAATTTAAAATGAACTTAGTTGAATTACTCACTTTATTTTCATTAAAATTTAAAATTTATTCATTAACTTATTTAACTTATTTCAATTTATTAGGCCACTTTATAAAAATACAAATAAAATCAAAATATGTACACAATTATGTCCAATAAGTTAAAATTGATGAAATCTGACCTTGAAATTATAAGATGATTTGAATTAAAAATAATTACTTAATAATTTATAATGTTATTAGCCGTTTACTTTATTAATACAATCTCAGTTTTATACTAAATTAGTAGGGAACTGTAAGTTTGTATTTATTATCTTAAAAATATAAACTTTGTTTATAGTTTTATACATGTCTACTAATTCAGCATTTATTTCTGGAGCATTAAGTGGCTTCACTGTTAGGCTAATCACACAGCCATTAGATGTATTGAAAATTCGTTTTCAAGTAATATTTTAAAATCAATTTAAAATTATTTTAATCTTTTATTACTAATTTAGCTTCAAGTAGAACCAATTAGCAAGGAATTTAAAGATTCATATTATAAAGACATTAGGCAAGCTATTAGAAGAATTTATTTGGAAGAAGGAATTTTCGGTTTCTGGAAAGGTCATGTTCCAGCTCAATATCTTTCAATAGTTTTTGGAGCAATTCAAGTAATTCCTGATTCATTGACGAAATTAATTAATTATATTACATAGTAATTATAATAAATGATAAATAAAAATTATTAAAAATTAACCTCTTAAGTGGTTTATTTCGTCAAACGAAATGCGTTCCTCAGAGGCGAGTTTTCTTATCTGCTAGTGTATATATACGTCTTGGGCATAGTGTTACAATAAATAAAATAATATCTTATTGGTTGATATTTATTAAGATAATATGTTAACAAAAGTAATATTTATGATATTTTTTATTCGTCTTATGTGTTTTGTAATGCATATGTTGATGACGTATAAATCCGTTATAGCCACTTAAGAGGCTAATAATAAAAAAATATTAATAAAATAATAAAATTAATAAATGATAATAATAATTAATTATAATATAAATAATAATTAATAATAGCAATTAATATAATTAATAATAATAATAATCAATTAATTAATAATATAAATAATAATTAATGATAATTAATAATAATTAATATTAATAATAATTAATAATAATAATAATAATAATAATAATAATAATAATAATAATAATAATAATAATAATAATAAATAATATAATAAAATGATAATTTAAGCCTTTTGTTGAAAATAATGTATTTAATGAAAAAAGCTTAAATTATCACTTTATTATTTTAAATAATAATAATAATAAATGCTGCTACCAAGAAATCAATACTTTAATAATAATAAAATTAATAATAATAATAATAATTATAATATTTAATAATTTATAATAAAGTTCAAAATATAAGCAAAATGTTTCAATAATTTTTCTCTAAGTCATACTTAATTTTAGTTTATCTGCCATTTCATCTATCTTTCGTATTTATATAATTTCTTGTTTATTATTGAAAATGAATACATTGTTATCGATAAATCCAAAAGTAACGACAAATATTAAAGTTGAAGAGTCATTGAATTCTTAATGCATATTGGAAATACTCATGCAACAAATTGTTAATTGTTTATTCTCAAATATTTGTGGCCACCTAGAAGTACTGATTTTGATAATTCTCTAGCTTTCTAGATCATTGAAAACTTCAAATTTGAGCATGATCCAAGTAGAGAGACAATAGTATTAACAAAAGTGTAAACATAGCTGATCTATAAGAATGCTAGGTTTATTCAATATTTCAATGAGTTTACAACTGTCAATTTATATAGTGATTAGAAATTGGAACTGATTGTTATAAATAGTAGTAAATTTATAATTACTAATATAACGTACTTCAGAAATTGAAAGGATCCATAATTTTTTTTATTCTTACAGTTTCACTTTGATAACTATATTAGATTTCAATATAATTTTGTAAAATTAACACTTTGATATTAAAAGATATTTTGGTATTTTAAAAGATAAAATTTTTGCGTTCGTTTACAAGAATGGAAAACTTTTTCAAATTTATAAATTCTAAATATTTGCAAAATTTTATGAAAATATAGTGTCAAAGTCGTAAGGTGATATGTAAATGACAGTTTTAGAATGTCATATTTACTATAACTCTCAATGTGAAATTACTTTTATGGGACACCAATCCGATAGTTAGTTAATTTATTTATCATTATTGAATTTTAAAGTGCACTTGACTGAATTTCTGATTGAAATTTGTGAAATTGTTTATAAGTTTTACTGTCAAATCAAATAAAAAAAATAATCAAAGTTTTACTGATAATAGATAAAATGCGCAACAATAGAATCAAGAGGTTCATTAAAATAACTGGTCATTTTATAAAAAGAGTAAATGAAACATCTCTTTTATATATTTACTCATTCATTGTCAAGCTTTTTAATAAATGCAATTGAAAAGAAATGAGTGGTGAAATTTGAAAAAAAGTTCTTGTATTTATTAAAAAACCTTGACTATGAATCAGTAAAGATATCGATGTTTTTTTAATATTCATGCATTTTCGGCACTGCCATTTTCAAGTGATTCATAGTCAAGTTTCTTTAATAAGCACAATCTATCCTAATTTATTTATTGCTCTAGGAATATTATCAATAAAACAAGTTAGCGTTTGTAGCGGATAATTTGAAAACTTTAATTTTTATAAATTTTTATTTAACTTCACTTGTCTGTTAGTTGTTTAGAGTCGAATTTTGTTATCCAATTTTAACCTAATTTCGCATATTCGATTGACATGAAACTTTGCCTATATACGTAGTTCCAATGAAATACAAAAATTTCGCAAAAAGATATAGTTGTGTTTTACAGTATAAGATTTTAATTTAAAATTTTAATTACACAGTTACAAAATAATAATAAATAATTGAAAAATTTTAAAAACAAACTTTTGTTAAAATGTTCTGAAAAGAAAAGAAATTAGCCACCGCACTAAAGCAAGATAAAATGTGGTGCGTCTTGCTTTAGTTACTTTTTAGTACATTTTAATAAAAGTTTGTTTTTAGAAATTGTTATATATTTAACATTTATTGTGATTGATATATTTGGAAATTTTTCATTTTCCTACGTGACTTAAATTTGCAATGGCTAATTTACCAACATGGAAGAAGAAAGAAGAAGCCGACATATTTGCAAACTTTCGAATATCAGAGTAGGTGCTTTACCAAAATGGAGATGAATTACAGAATTCAATTTTTTCGAAAAGAGATGTTTCAAACAACTGGAAACATTATAGAATCTTTTTAAAAGTTATTGCATGTTGGTTAGCATGAAAAATTTAACCATTTTATCCGTCATCCTTTATTTTTTGATCCAGACTGTATCGCATATGCTGACTTAATAAAAGATGAACTTATTGATCTTAGAATAAAGCAATTACTACTGTTGCAGTTTAACATAAAAAGCCTTGGAGAATTTTGGTGTTCCCTAAGAGAAGCTTATTCTGGTCTTGTAAACAGTGCTCGAAGTGAGGCGGGATAGCCGGGATATTATCCCGGCATTGATTATGTAGGCGGAATGGCATCCCGGCACTTCATTTCATATAATCTATAGGTTTATCCCGGTACTTATTTCATTTTATAGGCACACAAATACTGCAATTAAGGTCACACATAGTACATCCATATATGTATGTATATATATATTCTTTATTCTCTATTCTCTATTCAATTAAGAATTTCCCAAGCAGCAGTAATGGATAGGTAGGTACACCCCCTGAAACTTATGATTAAATGGGTGGACACCCCCCCCCCCCCCCCAAAATAATTTGTTGGACACCCCCCAAAGTTTTGCAACACCCCCAACTGAAAATTTCTGCATAAAAGCCTGGAATCCCGGGTGCCACAGCATGCCTATCCCGGCACATATTTTGTTCCACTTCGAGCACTGCTTGTAAAACGAGCAAACGCCTCCTTTTGAAACAATATATTTTCAACACTTTTAACAATAAAAGTAAAAAAATCAAAATTTATTAGATTTCCAGCATGACATGCATTTTGTCTTGTCAAATACTGCACTTTAGTTTTTTGTTTTTATTAATGCAAATAACAACAATATTCACATTGACATGTCAGTAAAAATGTAATTTGATTTTAGGTTTCCTATATTTTTATTGAATTGAATTATTATTATCTAATCATTTTGATTGCTATATTTCAATAAAACTGGTTTCTTTACAATTTTATTTTTTTGTATTTAAAACATTTCCGAGAAAGAGTCCAGGAAACAAAAAAGGTTAAGAACTCTTGTTTTACATTTTTAACAGAATTAAATGTTTTGTTGTGGCTTTTATTTTCTTTAACCATTAAATGCATGATTTTTTTATATTGCATTAACACTGACCACGTGCTATGACAATTATTAATGACAAAAACATAGACAAAAACATAGATTTATTTAATTTTCACTGGAATCGATAGACAGACTATTTATCTTATTACCAGACCAAAAAAATATATCGCTGTCATTAATCATAAATAATTATATTTAAATATTTGGTACGATGGAAATTTCCATCACAATGCATTTAAGGGTTAATAGTAAATATATAATTTCACCTTTACCGAATTTTATAGTCTTTTTATGTATTATTTATTGGATAGGTTTGGGTTAATAAAAAATTAATTTCGGTGGTCATTCTTAGACTCCTTATAAGAGATTCTCTTCGACGAACCACATCTCATTAACATCCATTCTAGTTAAAACTTTGCATCAACGCACATTAGTCTTAAGACAAAGGAAATTGATGAAATAGTGATTCCAAGGCGATAACCCTGGGAAAACCTTTCTCAGTTAAGTAAACAGATTATGTTAAATCAGTAGACCATGTAAATCAAGTAATTTATTCAATATATGAAAGTCTTGGTTACGAAAAGAATAGTGATATAAGACGGAAAACAGTGAAGAATCCGAATGGAAAAGTTGTATGATGAAGTTGACAATTAGACTAATGAGTAGACCATTGGAAAGAATAGCAATGATATAAATCATTCTAAGGGTTTTCCAGAACCCCGAAAGAAGAATTAGGTTTTGGTTAAAGAAACCCATGGGTGTGACCTGACAGATTGAAGTCATTTGGGATCTTTGGAACCGAGACATTTGAATCCATAGCAACGTATTAACAACATTAGTTATGTGAAATAGCCTTTTCTTTTTAGACTATTAATCAAAATTTATGTATTTGTGGTATATAATTATAGAAATATATATATATATATATATATATATATATATATATATATATATATATATATATATATATATATATATATATATATATAAAAACTTATTACAGCTAATATTTTTCTTGTTTACATTTTAGTTTCGAACCTTTGAAGCTTTATATAGCAAAACGGAATATTCTCGAACATTGACTAATAATCTATTATTTGGTGGAGTTGCTGGTTCAACAGCCACAATTTTCTGTCAGCCGATCGATGTTTTGCGAACTCGTTTAGTGTCTCAAGGTGAATTCAAAGTAGTTATTTTTATTTAATCACATATGTAATTTTTAATGTGATGCCATAACTTTTTATAAGTTAACTTCAACTCCCCAAAGTATTATATATTAAAATATCTACACTTATTGCCTATATATTGACTTACTCTTTAAGAAAGCTTGGTTATATATTTAGAACATTTTTATTTGCATAGTTAAATTTGCAAAACTTTTAAGAGCTTTACAAGTCAATCAACGAAAAGCACTTTAAAAACTAACAATTAGAACATTTCGAAAATCTAGAATTCTGAAAATCGATTATGATTCAAAAATGTTGGCATCATCTTTAGAATATTAAATTCTAAAATTAGTTGAAAAATACTAAAATTTTGTTTTATATATTTTAATATTATTATTATTTTTATTATTATTAATGACAGTACAAACTT
>CAUHTR010007440.1:0-20000 GCA_959609185.1 Schmidtea polychroa | reverse complement strand
TTATATTCTATATATATATATATATACATATATATATATATATATATATATATATATATATATATATATATATATATATATATATATATATATATATATATATATATATATATATATATATATATATATATATATATATATATATATATATATATATATATATATATATATATATATATATATATATATATATATATATTAAACAAATACTTAAAGAACAATGACATATTATTAATAAAAATAAAACAACGCCATTTATAACATATATTGGTGGCAATGCATTTCGACAGAATATCTGTCATCGTCAGGCCAATGACTTTAACAATAAAATTAAATCATTTATACTTAAACTATGATTATGCAATCACACGTGCTTAAAAATTAATCAATTAAAAACTCTCAACATGCACGTTAACACTGCATTTTGTGAATTAATTTTAGGTTTAAAATATCTAATCATTAAAGCCTCAGTTGTGACTCTCTCCCAATAATTTTTAAAAAATTTTGATATGATTTTAAAGTTTGAAATATCTATTTTAGTTTTACATATTTTATTATGCTCTAAAATATTACTTATGCCACTTAATCGAGAGTGTTCTTGAACCCGAGTACAGAGATGACGGGCAGTCTCTCCAATGTATGTGGCATTACACCCATTACATGTAAAACGATAAACAAGGTCCGAACACAATCCAATATATAATTAGCAAATAGATAGTGATAGATGGTGTCGTTTGGGCCGAATTGGAGCTGCAGGCATCGGTGCCAATGAAGAGGATGGAATCAGAAAAAGCTAGTACCGCACAAGCTCTACCCCTAGCGATGCCGGGTCCTTCCGCCAGATGATAGGCGGGAAAGATGTTCGTCTAGGCCCCAATGGGAAACTCCTGAATTCGACTTTTTAACTCTTTCAGTGTTTACTTTGTGGAGCCCAGGCGCCTGGTCCTTGATCAGGGCTCGCTCTTCCATTAAGCTATCCCTACAATGTTCTACGCGTAGGAGCTTTTTGCTGGGCTCTTTCATTTGGAGGGGGTAAACCAAGTCCCTTTCAAATGCTCAATTTTCCTCTTCAGGAGTTGAATTTCCTCGATAGAGCTTCCTATATTATTCTAAATGCGATCTCCGGACGATGAATGGGATGAATTAGGGAATAACCAAATCTGTTTTTCTGTCGATTGCGGATTTCTAAATTCTAATGCTTTATATTCCGCATACGGTCTGAATAATTGGTAATCGAGACAATTTACTTCCTTATGTTTCTAATTTTTTGAAAATAACTGAAGATAAACAATAATAAATACAACAGTTGCTATTTCTTCTATATTATCAATCACCAGAAAAATATGTGCATTATTCGAAGCTGACAGTACAATCCGAATCCGCCACTGGATGCTTAATTTAAATAGCTAAAAATAAGTCTCCCGGACAATTCGTCCAATTTTGACTATGCGGGTTTAAACATATCAACTAATCGGTGACTAAGTTTTTGCATATTCGAAATGAACACACTGCACTACTTAACAGAGTAATTTTGTTTGATTGATTTAACATGACTATTAAGAATTTACGACAAGAATCAAACGAAAAAGATTTGACTTGCTTTGAAAATGACTTAATTCTTTTCGAGACTTTTTTTTAACTCTATTTAACTCTATTTACCATTCGACGCCGATTTGGAATAGTTAGCTGAGGTGCGTCCAGATTCCGGATCGGGCTTCGGTTATTCCCCAGGATAATCTAAGCTTTATTGGGACTTGCATTGAACTGGGATATTCTATTGGTATTGCTCAGCGTAGATATTGATCCTATATTTGTTAGGTCTTGCTCTATAGTTTTCATCGAGTTGGAAATACTAGGGAATGCACAATACCATTAATTCTTTATACCGGCATTCGGTATTGATTTTCATATATACAGGTATTATCGGTATAAACCGGTATAAACCGGTATTCAATAAAAAATAGAAATTAAATATGCATTTTTATTATAACAACTTTAATACTACCAATAACCATACTTCATAATTATTTCTTTAGATTCAAAAACTATGTTCTTAAAAAGATAACGTTTCCAAACTGGAGTCATTAAGCCTCGATCTTATTTTGGTACAGAATAATCCAGCCGCAGGGAACGCTCTCTCGGATTCTACACTTGTCAATAATGCCTGATAAACAGATTCTAAATATTTTTTTTCTAAATATGATTTTGTTTCCGTAAAAAGTTCCAGTTCTGTCTTTTTTTGTATCTGCAGCTTGTTTATCATTAACTGGCAAAGTTAGTTTTTCTTGAATCAATAAATGCAGTTTTTCTTTTATGGGAACGTTACCAGGTTCAGCATGATGCATTTCTTGAACATCATCAACAATATCAATATCAGAGTCAACTTCATTGTTGACTGTATTTTTTTGAGAAAAGAAACGTTCCACCAGCTCTATGATAGTTTTTATCATAGTTGATTTTGTTGTTTTGTTGGAAAGATTATAATCATCGGCATCTAAATCCAAATCAATTGCCGGGTTATGCAGGAACTCGACTACGTCCGAATAAATTATTCGCCTTTCCTTCAAACGGTGAATTAAGGTGTTCTTGAGTTCGACAGCAAGTGCAGTCTCATATTGTGATAATTCATAAAGTTCAACGTCAGCCTTCAATAAATTTTGATTCTCACTACATATAGTTTCGACTGCAAGTTTTACTGGACGTAATACAGAAATAAGGTTGCCCAATAACTGTAACTCGCTTTGTGAAAAATTTATATCTACTGATATATCAATCAAGCTCTTTCGAATACAGTCACGAAGCTCAAAAAATCGTTTTAGCATATCAAACAAGCTGTTCCATCTTGTTTTCGCGTCTAGAACCAAACGATTTTTCTCGTTTAAACTGCATTACCACATGCTTTTGCAGAACATTATCATTTCTAGTCGGGGACTCGGAAGATATTCACCACTTTTCTTATTTTTTCAATTAACGGATGAATGTCAGGGGACAACTGCAATTCATCAATTTTTAAAGGATCTTTAAGTGTTACAATTAAATTTTCATTGTATTTGTCGTCGTCTTCGACTAAACCGGCGTTATCGTCGTTTTCCGTAATACTGGGCAAACATTCTTCAGCGTTCACATTTGAAATATATTTCCTGTAGTTAACAGCAATCACAGCCAGTTATATACCGTGTGCTAAGCAAGTTTGATGGTCGATATTTGATATGCTTACAAATTTCTTCATGGCGGGTGCTCCATCAGTGGTGCTGGAAACAAAATCATCCAAAGTTAAATTAAACGTATTCAGTTTTTCTTTTAAAATTTATAAGCATTTAGGAGCTGGCACAAAACCATGAAATCTGATCAATCCAAGATTCCAGAACTTAGTCGTACTATGCACATTAATGTTAATGTATCTGCGGTTTCTATTTGAAGACCATTCGTCTAACTTCAAACTGAATCTTTTTCCTTTTATCTTACAAGCCGAAAGTTCTTCACTTGTTTCTTTGCGTATTTTCGTCCATTACCATTTTTTTAATTGAATGCGTAGAAAACGGCAGCGACCCTTTTAACTCAATTAATTTCATCAGATCTTCCGACGTACAGAAAATTTTGAATGATAGATCATCTTTAGATACTGGACGAGAAACAATAGCAGGTATTGAATTGTCCACAAGATTTTTACAATATGATTGGAATTGGATGGACATGGAGTTCACAGATTTCTCCAACAGATTGTCATCAGTATTTTCCGTTTTTGAGATTAATGTTGTGATTAGTCTTTAATTGTGTATGTAAGCCAGATGTTGAGCCCCAGCTGCTTTGATTTTCCTGACACAATTATTTATTTGGCATTTGCCAGTGTCTTTAACACGTTCAAAATATTTTCAAGGCGAATTTTTTTACAGTTATAATTGCCCTCCATTGAAGGTTAGTTTTGATTAGTGTTCTAAAACTTTCAATTATTATTTCATAAATAATAATATAATAAAATATATTTAATAATAAATATGTTTATATCACTTTTGTTGAAATTAAATCGGAAAATTGATAATATGAATTTTTCGATTTAATTTCAACAAAAGTGAGTATAAACATATTTATTATTAAATATATTTTATTATATTATTATTAATTTGATATGTAATGGATTTCATTCAATTGCACAATGTACAGGTATTATTCCGTATTCACATTATTTTACATGCGTTGTGTATGACTCATACATATACTCATGCTCTGCCATTTGTAATTGTTTCTGTAATATTGTACCATGAAAAACTGCGTCTATAACATTTTTTTTGAAATACCGGTAATACCTTGGCCATTTCGGCCCAATAACGGTATTACCGGTTACGGTATAACTGGTATTGCATTCCCTAGGAAATACTCGATAATCCTGCCCGTCATCCAATATATCTCCGGGGCCCGTTCTCATGTCCTCATTAACTTTTTCAACGAGAATCGGTTCGATTACGCAATCATTTAAAATGTCACTACTATAAACATTACAAATTGAGCATCTATATTGCAACTTTTAGCTGCAATCAATTATGAGTAAAACCACTCAACTAAAAAAAATGGTACAAAAATATAATTCCTTTTATAGTAGAAATTTCCTGGGAATCGTTTACACTGAACAATAATTGACTTCCAGATGGATTTCAAGTCAATATTACCATCCATTAAAAACTAAATTCCCAAAAAAATTTATTTTCCAAATTCTCGAACAATCTAAATCAATATTCCAGCAATTCTCTGATTCCTTTAATCAAAATCGATCACGTTTCATAACCATCGAAAAACTCAACTGAATTCGACAATTGTCCGCGTCTGTGTGCGCACACAAGTCAATCCAAAAAAATTTTCATAGTATATTTTCTGTTGAACATTTAACTTCGTTTTTCTATTATTATTTTCTCGGCCCTTTAAACTAAAATGCTGATGCTTTTATATAAAAATTAATTTATTTAAAAATACTATATGTAACCTATCGTCATTAGAGTTCTAAACTTAGTAATTCTCTGATGATGTATTTTAAATTAAAATTGCAAAAATCTATTTTTTAAGACTAAGAACTATATTTTTTTGATATTTTATTAAATATCATTTTGACAAAAGATAAAAAATTAATTCTATGCGACACAAATTTTTGGCTTTGCCTTTGTGTTTATAACTACACCTTAAATTAAATAATGCTGAAATATTTTTTTCATACATTTTCCATCTTTTTTTGGTATTCAGGGTCCTGTAGTCTCTTTTTGATTTTATAAAATAAGGTCCTGTTCGTCAATAGTTTGGGAAGGACACTGATATAAAGAATAATTTAATATATATGTAGTTTATTTTTATTTAACTCAATTTTTTAAATATTTGTCTAAATAACTATTTATAATAAAGTACGGTGCTTTTTTTCTAATAATTTATAAAATCTATTTTGTATAGATAACCTACAACTTTGTTAACTATTTAAGATTTTTCGGATTACTTTGATGATCAACAATAATAATAGTATAATTACACATTTTATTATAATTTTTAAATAAGGGCTGTTCTAATTTTTATAATTTTTTTTATCATATTAAATATTTCTACTATAATTCAGATATCAAATTTAATAACATTAGACTTCTTCAAAAAATTTGATTTATGAAGTTTTCGGTGTTGTGCGACGAATAGGGTGGGTAATATTAATGGTAATAATGATAATAATATTAATAATAATGACAATTATGATGATAATATTAATAATGATAATAAGGATAATAATAGTAATAATAATAATAAAGTTGGTAATAATGTTATTGATAATAATGATAATAATAATATAAATAATGTTGATTATCTAAATAATGATAATGACATAGGCGCCCCGATATTCCGCAAATGGGGGGCAAAATGCAATGGATTTACCATTTGAGTATTTGGTCGGGCACTTCTGACACCATTGTTGTAGTTTTGTCCTTGATTGATGACGGATTTTCTTTAATTCTTTTAACAACTTGTTGATGGTTTTTTATTCAAAAAAATAATATACATAAAAAACATCGAATATTTAAACAACTATCAAAAATATATGTATAAAATAAAATAAAATATATATATATAAATATATAGTGTTATTTTTATATAACTTATATAAGTTTTTTTCTTCAAATGATTTCTGATTAAATCACTACAACAGTATTTTTGATAAATTTTTATTAGTATTACGGTAAATGAGTTTTTTGAAATTTATTGATTGTTTCTGACTCCAAATGTTTTAATATAAATTAAAAAAATTCCATTTGGTTATTTATATTGCAATAATTCTCCATCTGGTCTCTGAATCGAGCAGAAGCTACAACTCTTTTTTCTGATCATTTTTAACGTGTTTCTGCAGTATATAATTTTTCAGAGATGACTTAAAAGATTTTAACAATTTTTCTAACTTTTTCAATAATTGTTCCCGGATTAAGGCCGTTTGTAATATCAAAAAATTCATTATCATATGGATCTACCTGTAATCCATCATCGACAGAATAGGAGATCAAACCTGAATCCGATTCTTGGTGATTATTGTTACCTTATATTTCAACTTCAGATGTATCCAAATATTTCTTTTTATGTTTAACATTGACTATAACAATTTAAATTGCTCCAATAATTCAATCTTTCACTAATACGAAACAACCCCAAATTACACACTTGTTGAGATCCATGTATGTTTACGTTCATAAAACGTCTGTTTCTAACAGAAGTCCACTCGTTGAGGGTGACACTGAAAACGACTTTCTTCTTTAGTAACATACTTTCGGAGATAACGGTTTTTTTGAATTTGTTCAACGTGATGTCATCTAATCTTCGCATACATATACATTTCCGTTGGTCATGTGAACTAGAAAAGACACGAAATGTGAGTTCACCTAAAACGTCCTTTCGAACTATTAGTGCCGACAAAGATTCATCTTTTTCATTAATGAAAACTTTGATTGTATTTTCTTTTTTAATTAAACCATCGACAAATTTTTCGTGTTGTCGAAACCACATTATATTTACTGCAAAGATGTGTATACACAGGGGTTATACACCCGCTTGCTATTTTTAACACTTGATCACATTGAATACATGTTTGGTCTTTCTTCGTAAAAAAGTACAAAAATTTATTAATGAAAAATAACATAACATAACTAGTATGTTAGTCAAAATATAACAGGCAAGCTGTTATATGGCTTTGTAATCTTCTAGAGTGCTCTTTTAGGGATGCTGGCACTATCATCCGTTGACTGACTTTGTTCTTGGGAGGTTTATTGGTAGAATCCTCTGTGGTTCTCGTATGTCTTTCTGGAGCCCTTTATCACTCTCTCGATCATTTTGGTCTTTACTGACTCATACTCTTCATATTTGATTCCGAGTTTCCTGAATATGTCGCCGTTTCTTTTGTCCCATGTTCCTAGGGAGCATACTACGAATTTAATTAAACCATCGACAAATTTTTCGTGTTGTCGAAACCACATTATGTTTACTGCAAAGATGTGTATACACAGGGGTTATACACCCGCTTGCTATTTTTAACACTTGATCACATTGAATACATGTTTGGTCTTTCTTCGTAAAAAATATACCCACACTGAATTTGATTGGTTATTCTTCGAGCATTTACAAAGCTTTCATCTGGTTTATCTGTCATCTTTGAAGTAACAAAAATACAATAAGTTTCCGAACATTTAATACAAAAAACTTACATTTTTTTGACAACAAAAATTAACCAAATGATCGAGCTACGAATTTCAAATCAAAATATCTTTCGAATTAAGTAAAAACGCATTGAAAAATTAATTTAAAATGAAAAATCGAATACAAAATATTAGTTGAAAATATTCAAAATTCTAATTCATTTATCCATTCTGATAAAAGCCTGTCAATGGACTCATACTTTAAGATAGGCATTTTATGATTATTTACATATTCTGAATTTATATCTGATAAAAATTTTTTTTTCATTTCTTTTAATGTCATTAATTGTGCGCCGAGAAATAGGTTTTTTAAACTTGATCGAAAATATCTCTGCAACTTTACTATCAGATATCTGTTTATTCATGTTTAGATATCGCAGAACATCAATTTTCTCTTTTATCGACAACCTTGTACATTTTCTTTTTGTCATCTTTAGGCTAAAATGAAAAAAATTAATGTAAATAATAATAGATGGAAACAACAATGTTAAAATTAAATATTTAAATTTAAATTATGCAATTAACAAGGAAATTAATAATATTATAACAAAAAGAATGAAAATTCCATCCATTTAAATTAATTTAAGAAATTTTATGTTAAAAATACGAGAGAAGTGTGGCGATTATTAGAAACAGGTGGATATCAGAATTTTCTCATATTTTCTCAGAAACTTAAAATATTGCAAAATATTACAAGCGACGAAACCTGGGACTAATTGATTTCCTGTAACTCCGTTTTATAGTTTCAAGATAAAGGCTTAGTGGGCATCCCGGAATTTGCGCGATCGATTGCAGTCCAGATCAATATTAATACCGTCATTAGTCCTATTAATGTACGATTACTATTTTTATTGTTACTAATTATGCATTATTAATATAAATATATTTATTTTATTGGACATTTTAAACAAGTTTATTGATTTGAGATTCCCCATGTTACTAATTTTAGGAACCGTAACACACATCCATCCAATGTTGCCACCGGAACAAATCAAATTTATTTTTAGTATCATCTCCCCTCCCACATCAGTAACATATATCGTATTAGGAGTATATTATAACAAAATCAACATACACCTACCAACCATTGGCAATCACTGTACCAACGACTACCGGAGAATCCCGGTCCAAAGTGGCCGTAAGTGAGATCGAATGATATGACGATCCCATTCCGTCAACAAACCAAAATGTCAAAGCCTAGAACCTAAAAACCTTGACATCCCCGAATAAATTACAACCCTAACCTATATAACGATTCCACCAATTGTTGGATTCAATAGTTTTCGAAATGAATGTATCTATGAAAACAAAATGCTGATACCAAGAATAATAAAAAGAGTAGATTCATTTGTACCTCGCTTTAAGAAATCAAATTTATTACAGCTTGATAAAAACTTTAATTAAAATAAATTTACTATCAATCGACTAAAACCTTAATTAAAACAAGACAAAGAAATCCGTAACACTTTTTAATTTAAGACTCTAAGATATAACAAATTCACGATCAGCAACCGAAAAACCATTGTTCCCCGAGGAGATAGTTTATTTCCCGAAAATTAATAAACTCTCAAATAGTATACGGGACCCTTCCTAAGATTAGTGTTGCAGAGAAAACACCAGTACTGAAAGAAGTTATGATCTCAAATTTATTGTCCGAATAAAATGAAGGGAAAGGCTGTTGAGAACCGAATTCATCTACACACAATAGGATTTTAAACCTCATAACGCTTTATCTGAAATTACAGCCGAAATTTTTTTAACATAAAATAAGTTACCCATCCGACGAGATAGACGATGGTTGCGCCGCTTATAACAATCTCAATGAATGGAAAAGTGGAAAACTAGTGTGTAAAACTCGAAACTACTACTTTTCGACCAAGTGCGATTGGGTTAAGCGGCATTATAATGTTAAAATCTTCCGTTATCTAAAAAATGGTTATCTAAAATTCAATGTATTTAAAATTTAACATCATATAATTAAATTAAATGTGAAAAAATTAAATCAAATACAATATTTAGAAAACCATTAAATTGAATTTCGACAGTTCAAGTTGAATATGCTCTCATCAGACGTTGAACAAAATTCTTCTCTTCTATCAAAATCGTCATTTCTTACTTTGCCACAATAGTTGGTCTATTGAGGTGGAAACTTGTCTTGTGAATAGCACGATGAAAATTCGCATTTCTAATTTCTAGTTCACGAGCACCAACTTTGATTGAGATATTGCTATTATCGGTTAACATTTTTGGACGAACAGCCAGGTTTGTGACGGTCATGAATGCTGCCAGTCTCCTCAAACTTTGGGCTTTAGAAACTGGCTGGAAAAATGATTTTTACCTTGACGTTGGACGTCTTCTGAATTACTAAATTTGGCATGTAATTGGATTATTCTGATTCGGTCCTAAGTAATTTTAAATAAAAGCTAAGTAATTTATTGAACATAAATCTAAACAAAAAAGTATCATTTGCTAAGTATTTAAATAAAAATATCTAAACAAAGTATTAAGAATTCATAATTGCTTTTGTTTTTTATCCAATCAAAACTGCGTCTAACTGTTGTCTTTTCTTGAATAACTTGCTAATCCATTAACATGTCGTCCTCAGATCCTGATGAGTTTTCATGTTGTGTCTCTACGAAATTCCCCATTGTCGTACAGATAATTAATGTAATAGATCAATATATAATTATATATTAAATATTTCACACTCACAGTGTCCGATTGTTTACCAGTACTGGCTCCAGCTGCTAGGGTTCGTTTAGTACAGTCAGGGAACTCTCGCCTGTGCTCATTGACAATTTGAAGAAGGAACTGGAGTTGCTCTTCATTCTTGGTCAATTTCTTGTTGAAATCCTGAATGAGAGCAACTCCACGCTCAGCCCTGTCATTGACGACTGCCAAGCTCTTGACAACGCCCAGAGCTCGCGCGTATGACTCGTCTTGCTCCCAATCAGATGGATCCTTGCTCAGCAACATTTCAGGAATATCAAGCACCTGGAAGAGTTTCTTGGAGTTTGCTGTGCAGAACTGTTCCAAACCTCGTTTTCCCTGGAATACATCGGACTTTATGCTGGGTCGCTTCGATGAATGATCTTGAGCTTCTTCATCCATCGCAGCAATCATCAGTCTCTTGGAGTCATGTGATATTCTAGAGTCAAACAGGGCTAGACCAATAAGCTCCTCGGACAAATACCACGTATGTAGACCAAGCTTCTTGCTGGTAGCAGCAGAAATAGCCGCATGAGGATAGTTCAGAAGTTGCCCCATAAGCATAAAGTCATTTAGAGGTGCTTCAACAGCCAATGGTGCTGTCATCCAAGCTTTGAGGTGGATGATAACAGAAAAGGTGGCGACATCACAAATACCACGCTGTTCTGAAGCAGTCATCTTAAATTGACTGCGAAGGAGAAACATTTTGATTGAGTAGATAACTTTCGCCATCCAACGTGCCCTATGCATTGCGCCAGGCACCTGAAATCGAATTCCGCGATCCGGAACATCTCCAAGAAATATGACTGCAAGCTCCAGAAATTCTCTGTAGTCATCTCTAGGATGTTCAGCTTGCAAATATGTTCTGGCAAAACTCAGGATGTCAGAACGATATGGTGCAACTAGCAACTCAACGGACGGGTCTGAAGAAGCAACCTGAAAACCGTCACAATCTATGACTAGCCAGTGATCTCTGAACCTCTTAAATATCAGAATATCTGGTCCAGTTGAAGTGCCAACTGATGTCTTCTCAAAGGCAGCCCCAACTATTAACTCCATAACGTGGTGACGACAGGCCAGGAATAGAAGATCTTTGTTTAGTTTGTGCTCGATCAGACAACATGCTCCAGAACGATGACCAGTATTAGATGCTGTCGTATCAAAACAAACTGCAGCGACCTGATCTGCAACACCCCACTCTTCCAAACATTGAACGACTGCAGAAGCTTGTGCTTCACCGGTCCCAGCCAACAGCTTTGGGACACCAAGTAACTGTTCGACTCCAACACCTGAGATAAGGACTGGAAGACGGTCTACATGTTCGTGTGTCGATAAATCTTCCATCAGCTTGCCGTCCCAGTGAACCGTTAAAGGAACATTTGGTGAAAACTCTGATCGCAGACAGCTCGATCTGGCAGCCCGATAACTTGCTCTAGCACGATGTATTGAGCTTCGATTGATGTTTAAAGTTTTCACATCATGGCCGAGACTGGAAGCTACTTCACTGAGAACGAAGGTAGCATTCCGTGATGAAATCTTAGTTCTGTCCAAAGCTGCAGTTAAACCAGGTGACAATACATTGATTTTTGCTCTTTTTGGTCCAACACAGACATCATCTGATCGATTGCAAGTTTTACTTTTATCGATGTACTCATCGTCATCAACTGTATCATCATCTGAACATGATGCACTTTTAAGAGCAGCTTGGCTCGAATATGCTTCAATTTCCTCTTGTGATCGCTTCTTACGCTTCAGTTCAGCCTCCTTCCTATCCTGACGACGGCGTCTCTTTAGGTCTTCCACCTTGTCAAGAGCCCCAATAGAGCCTGGCCGGCCTTCTTGCCTTTGAGAGAGGAGGAACGCTCTATCTTCAGGAATAGTAATCAAAGTGAGTGCATCCGAATGCGCGATGTCAAAGAGATTGTCAAGGCGTGTAGTGAATTCATCCTCCTTCATCTTGTGCCCATTGGTGTTCCGATTCTTGTGCTTTTGGAGACCTTTCCATTCAGAAAAAAATGCTTCCAACTTGTCGATGCAATGTTTTACTGCTCGAACCGGAATGCCTGCCTTATTCCAAAATCCAAACACCTTTTCGATGGTTTGTCGACTAGAGTCACGAACTGTCAGATTCTCAACTTTGTGGAGATGCAGGAAATAACCAAAAGCTTGGCGATGCGATGGCAACTTTGCTCCTAGAATGTCGGAGTCGGCTGAACCGAGCAAGTAGACATTGGATCTTCCTCTGGTTTCCATTTTAATCTATACAATAAACATTAGATAAAATACTGACAACACATAATTATGCACTGTGCGTTTACTGAAATAATGACTATTATTGACTAATGAATGATAGAATAATAAATTAACAAAAGTCAATATACCAAAATAATACGACAAATTGGATTAATCCAAAAATTTACCTTCAATGCATGCAATCCAGTGAGACCAATGTTGTGCACTAGTGCTGCAATTAAATCTTAGCAGACACAGATAAGTAGTGACTAATCAATTCAACTATAGCAATCAAATGTGCAATATTATTTATTATTTAAGGTTTTTAAGCATTTTTGCTAATTTGCACACAGCATCTTTGTTTACATAGAATATTTATTTTGTCAATGGGATGATGTAGTATAGTAAGTAACTATACTAGCTACAGTAATACTAGTTATAGTTAATACATTGCACACTCCAATTAAAATACAATCATACAAAGTTATACAAAACATGACTTAAATTTCTCGATTTAGTGAAACTTCAAAGCTTGAGGGCCACCTCTAAATATTGACCAATCTGCATGATTTTTTGCACATAATTTTATTTCTGTAAGTGTAACACATTGGAGGGGTGCCAGAAGACAATTTCAAAATTTTATTTTTAAGGACCACCCTAATATATTTATTTGGCAAACGGTCGCTAAATATACATGAGCAAGCTTGGAAAAATCCAGCTATACTTAGAAAGAAACATGATGAGAAGGAAAATCCTGATTTGTTAACTTAATAGTTAAAAGTTTCTTCTGTTAATTAATAAACTTAATAAAAATTTTAATTATAGATAAATGCTAAACTAAATTTTATATTAGTTTTTCTTTTTACATATATATGAAGAATATATAAAGACGTAAATTTAATAGAATATGACAAATTACACAGAAACCATCTAGAATAAATTCGAATTTTGTTCTTTAATCAAATTTTTTTTGTTCATATTTCAGTTTTATTCTTTATAAATATTCATAGAATTTCTAATTATATAAAAATTTCGTCAATGTTATTATTTTTTTGGATATATTTTAAAATATAATAATTTTTATAAAACAAGAAATTTTGGTACATTTATTTTTTATAATTCAAATTAATAATTTTAAAAATTTTGAATATCTTCGAAAAGTGTTTTTTGACAGCTATTTAATATTAAATATGACCTAATACGATTGAAATTATTAATATGGTATGACTATGTTATTATGTAATTAATTAATGATTAATTGTTGATTAATATAAATTATTAGTTATTATAAAATTATTATCATAATTTGAATCTTATTCACACAACATATGTAATTCAAATAACATTCATAAATTTTTATTATATATTTGATAAAGAACACTAATGTGAACAATGGCTTTGCATATCTTTAGAGAGTTTGTGTAGGTCCGGTTTTAATTTTAATCCGTCGTTGTTTTTAATTTTAAGCATGACTTAAGCAAGTTCTCATTTGTAAGACGACTCCTCAATTTACTTTTGATGAAGTTCATACTGGAAAAGGTTTGTTCACATATGTATGTAGAACCAAAAATAGAAAGAACTGCAAAAGCCAATTTTTTCAATTCACTATATGAGTCGGGAATACTATTCCAATTGTTAAAAATTAATAAATCCTCATTCTGTAGATCCTTTAGAGCAGACCATTTATGCTAGGAAGCAAGTTCACATTTGTTTTTTTCTATATCTTCTAAATTAGCAGAAAGGCGATCAAATTTTGAGCTCCATAATTCTTTGTTTTTCAAATCTAATAATTCCATTTGAAATTTGACAACATCAATATTGAATGGAGAAAAATTTCGTTTAGTTTCATCAGCATTAAGAGGCATTTTTACAAAAGCTGAAGTGGGTTTGCTGTTTCTGAATTCCTGAAACCTATTTAGAAAAGCTTCTCTCATATTCAAAAGAGTTCTTTTAAAATAGAAGATGTCAATATCATAGTTGCTTTTTTGGTGATGTTTTAAAAGGCTTGGAAAGTGAATCAAAGCTTTTTCTTCAAAATCATGCACAAAAAGAGATAGCTTTTTTTCAAACAAAATAACTTCTACATTGAAAAACTGTATTTTCTTTGCCTTGCAAGTTGTGATTAAGCTGATTGAGATGAGATGTTACATCTACCATAAAGTAAAACTTCTGTATCCACTGATCATTTGTTAATTCCAGATAGTTAGCATCCTTCTCGAATAGAAAAGTTTTTATTTTCGTTATTATGGAAGCGAAACGTTCAATACGTTTCCCCTTAACAACCAACGTACTCTATTATGTAACAAAAGATCACCGTTTTCACTTTCCGTTTCCAGTAAAAATTCTTTGAATGGACGATGGTTAAGGGCTCTGACCATAATGAAATTAATGATTTTTGCGCACAAAGCGCTTCTTGCTATACAGTGGTAAGTAAGTATTTCATTGTTAATTTTCTTTTTTAAAATAGTGTTAAGATCGAAAAGATGGGGGCTACTAATCTTAACACTATGACTCCAATGAAAAATAAGATGAAATATAAATATAAATGTATTTAATGTGGTTGCGCATATTTTATTTAATAAGTGAATCAAAAACCAACTTCCCTCTTTTTCAAAACTTATTAATAATTTACAATTTACAAATTGTACAAGAGAATACAAATTACGGTTTTGTTTATCCCTGCTGTTTGTCTCAGTCTGCAAGAAATCGTTGGCTCCTGTGTAGCACAACGATCGCAACTCAAATACAAAAGAAATGTCTAAGTAAGATGAATGATTTTGGGGCTCCCAGGAAACACGAAAGTAGCTTTCAGTACTTTGTGTTCGCTTAAATTAATTTCAACTAACACAAGGGTAGTAATTTATCCTTAAAACAAAACCAACAATAAATATTTTTACCTCGACAAAATTAACAATGGCTTCCTTTTAACAATAATCAGATTTCTAATTTTTCTCCTGAAATTTTTTAACAATTCCCAATATTGTGCTTTCAATATATAGTTGAATGTGCACAGCTGTATTTAATCTTAAACCCTTTCTCCCGTGCAAATAATACGTTTAATTAGCTCGACAGCTGTTTTATAATTATTCTCTAGTAGATCAATTTTGTCTTTCAAATCCCAAGTACTTTGTACTTTCTAATCAATTTTCTATTTTCTGTCTGATTTTCAGTTTTGAATCTTAAGTTTTCGTTTCCAATTTTTGCGTCCTTGGTTCTGATTTTGATCCGTTATTTATATTAAATTATATTTGTTTATTATATTATTAGTAATATTATAATTACTATTTATAGTATCACCATCATTAAATATTACGAACTATAACCTATTTCTATTTATAGTATTTAATTATATCTATATTTTATTTTAAGTAATTGTTTATTAATTTTAATATACTATTTCTAAATTTATTAATTTTTATTGTTTTATTATTTTAAGCTCCAGACCTGTTCATAACAAGTCTTACCCTCTAAAGGATTTTCGTCTCGAAAACAAGATAAATAACCCTAAGAAATACTTTGACAAACAGCATTACATAAACTAATAAAAATGAATCAAATAAGAGAAGACCGTTTTAATATTATACACCAAAAATAAAGCAAATGTTTCAAATCACAAATAACTGGATAATCAAGTCAATTTATATACACAGTGAATTCGGCGACAACTGTTGAAAGGAAACATTCTCTGTTTAGATATCCAGATCATCGGGATCTGGTCCAGGGATCTTGTAAAGGTGCAACTCAGTTGTGCTGTAGCCGTTCGCAATAACGTATTGTCGCTGCAGCTTCTTTTTCCTCTTCTGCAGGACTTCTGGCTCGAAACTCAATGCCAGAGCCTTACCATCCAAATCGCTCGTTAATATGACCGTAGACACTACGTAAGTGATTCAGTCTACGTCATATACGTCATACTTTTGGTTGTTGTTTATTGTCATTCTAGTGACTGGTAGGCAGTTATACTCTTTGGCTCTGGGTTTCCATTTACTGTCAGGACGTTTGCACCACATAGGCTCGAATCCATCTACAGCAACTTCCACGATGTCGTCATCTGGCTAGTTAAATATTTTCCTGGGTTTACTTTTATTTTCTTCCGCATTTTTGGATTTTACCTTTGATGTCTCTTCCGATGGTTTAACAACCTTTTTCAACTTTAATTTCGACTTGTCTCTTTTTACTGGTAACATTTTCTTTAACATCTTTTTCACCTTGCTTCCTTACAGGTTTTCTTTTTTGTTGCGGTTTCTGGCTTATCCTTTGGCTGATTGGCAGCGCTAGTATATTGTTTGGGTGTTTTTGCCGTTGCCGCCTCACTAACGCACGTTTCATACTCGTCCTCTTCTTCTATTGATATGGCCGGAGGCGTTGGTAGGTCCATAGGTGATTTACTCTTTGACTGGGGTTGATCCTATGTAGATGGCTGTTCGGGTAATCTCCTCTTCTGCGTCATTTCCTGTTCAACTATCGCTGCTCTAGTGGCGGAAACGAATTCCTCTTGGGGTATCGTGATATGGTCTAACCATTCATTTCTAATATGTAAGTAAACTGCACGTATTGGTAGTGCCTCATTGGTGACCACTAAATTCCTTGGTTCTCCGGGAACCGTACGCAAGAAAGTCTTTGTCAGGAATCCTAATTTGTAATGCCCATGAATCTAAGAGACTTCTCTGGTTTCTAATAATTTGTTTGAAAAAAGGTCACGGATACCCAATAATCGCTGCACAGGTAGATTGGCTACCGAGATCAAATCTTTAAGCAGAAAAGTATTTTCTTATCGCAGATCTTTCTTATCAGATGATAACAATCATCTTCGTCAAGGTTTCCTCTAATATCGGGTTCCTTTAACTTGTATTGGTGTCTTTGATAGTGTTTTTCTGGATCTCTAGGAGTCACTACCGCACTCAATAAATTATTTCCCTTCATATCCATAATAGCAATCTGGATGAGAGTCGATACGGGATTTGGTAAAGCCTGCCGATATGAAAATTGTAGCCTCATCCTCCTCGGCTTTAGTCAACTTTTTCCTCACAAACGATTTGCACTACTGTAGATCAGCTTCATTTATATTGTAAATCCATGATGGTTCATTTTTGCAAACCACCGGATATAACTTCTTAAAATCCAAGATTTCTATTGCGATTATGGCATTGACTGCTGCTGCCTGGATCATAATATTTCGTTCTTGTCCTTCAGCATGTACACTGTTTTTCCAGTTCAACTGGTAACTCCAATCCCGCCATAAACACAGTGAACGGCCTATTGATCGCATGGATCCAAATGTTTTCCAATTTCGGGGCAAGAGCCATATTCTCTGCATATTTTCGCCAGTTTCAATCTCCATTGGTTGTTCACAACCGTCACCATCATTTGCCTTCGAGGCCCTATGAGAATTTAAAATCATTTGGGATATCCACTCTCCTAGGATAATACTAATAGTCTCGTTCAAATAATATAAAATAAGTTGTGTTTTTTGTTTCCAGATATAACTGATACTTGGATGGAGTACTTACTCCGATAATTAAAAAATGAAATTCTAGTTTTATGGAGGGTGGCCTTTGAGTCGTAGGACGACGACTGACATGAATTAACAATGTCCAATAAGTTTTTCTTAAAAATAAAAAATATAAATAAATGAAAAATAATATATATAAAGCCAAGCAACAAAATTTCTGTTTATATTATTCTGCACAAATCTTCAGTTAGGTTTTTAATTATTGAATAATAATATACATCTAGTTGCTGACTCCTTGTATTGTGAATGTCCTATAATTTGATAGCTTATATTGATAATTGTAGTGGATTGAAAAAAGATAAACTATTCTCAATCTACAAAGTTTATTAACAATCAGTAAAATTGATCTTCTCTTTTTCTGAGTTCATTTAAAATATTGAAGCATCCATCTTCTTCGCCTTTTGAAAAGATGCTGAATCTCGTTTTCCTTTATTAAAACAAAAATTAAAGCGGAGGCACTACAATAATCAATTAATTATTACAGACTATGAACAAAATGTACATCTCAAAAAACGGTAGAGAATAAACACTTTAATTGATTTGACGTACTTCGAAGCATGGTAAATAACAATAATCACCTTATATATTTAATTTTAAATAAGACATAATTATTTTTAAAATATCGACGATTTTCAATAGAAATAATTATACTTCTAATTTTGTAATTGCTTATAAACCTGTATGAAATTCAATACAAATTATTAATTAAAGAATCAAAATACACGTGGTTAATGTATTTTGAATGCTGATTTTTGAATTGAGTGATTTTATCATCAAGGCCTCGTAAACCAAAAGGTGTCACAGATTTATTACTAAATATATTAAGAATTTTACGATACTTTGATATAATTTTGACATTGACTCTTCCAATTGTTGGAATTAATCGTGGGGCCTATCGTGCCGTATTCGGTGGAATCGGGAGAGTAGGTAGATTTTGGTTGATTCGACTTTTTGGTTGATCACATGCGTGAGATAATCATCCAACTATACTATAAGGGACACAGCATTAGGAAAATCTAGGCGGGATATGTCCCGGACTCAGTGTGCTGCAGGGGCACTCGGGAAAACAAAATTCTTCAATTTTCGGAAATGAGAGTCGCAATCATATCGTACAGTGCATTATTGATCATGTCTGAGAAGAATCTGATACTATTATGCTTTTAAATCACCCCTTAGTGAATACGAAAGGATTGAGCTTAAACCCATACTACGATTTTATATATACAATTACAAATTAGTGCCTACCTCATCTGATCGTTCTATAATATATTGAAGTCTAGCTTATATAAAATCTTCGAAATTTTTACGCCCTGACCAACGTTTCCTCTAATTTTTACTCAACATGTGCGGCAGAAAATTCGTGTGGGCAATTATTTTTTAATGAAAGACAAACTGGTAAAATCTCACATCCACATTTATTGAATTCAAAAAAAGTGAACATTGACATTTAATTTCAATGTTGCCAATTGAGACATACTAAAACAAATAACCCAGCAAACAAATAACCCAGAATTTAGTGTGGAAATCTATACGAAATTTTCAACTGAGTGCGTTTACGCAATGAAAATGGTGACAAATAAAAAAAATTATTGTTTGCAATAATTTCTAGTGGGCAAATATCAATTTTTAACTGGGCGGCCGCCCGTTTGCCCAGCTTAGAGGGAACGTTGGCCGTGACGTGCCATACCTTCTCGGATTGATATTTGACTATGCTGTAAGTATATTTAACGTATATTATTTCTACAAAATAAACTTAGAAAATTTCTCTTAATTGACCCCCCCTTAGACCGTATGGTCATTAATAGTTGGCCCCAAATTCTAATTTAACTTGATTTTTCGATATAATGTAN